>WURT03497882.1:0-21758 GCA_009936505.3 Holothuria glaberrima | reverse complement strand
CACTATAGCCCACCACAGGAGGTATGCTGAATGTGCTCAATTTGATATGAAATTCACTAAGGGTATAGTGAGTTCAAATGTGCTCAAGTTGATATAAATATATATACTTTTGTCCTCATATTGCCATACACTGTCCCCACATTGATATCATGATCATGAAAGTCCATACACGAGTATTGATGGTTTATACATGTGTCCTCACATGAGTTGAAACTTCAGTATGTGTGTATAGATTTTCATGATGAGAGGAAGAACCCTATTGTTTTTAGTGGAGGCCAAATGTCATCTGAGGTCACCAGAGGTCAAAGACCGAAAACCTTATAATTACGATATCACGTGGAAGGAATGGCCGACACATATTTGATATGTAGATTTGTCGTGTCAAAAAAGAACCTTATTGTTTGTTTTTGGTGGAGTTTAAGGCCATTTGAGGTCACTGGGGTTAAACTTCGAAAACCTTATAAATGGGTGGTAATCACGATATCTCAAGGTGGGAATGACAGACAGTTTTAATATTTGATATGTAGATTTGTCATATTGAGAGGAAGAACCGTATTGTTTTGGTGGAGGTTAAAGGTCATTTCAGGTCACCAGCGGTTATACTGCAAAATCCATGTAAATGGCTTGTAATCTCGATATTTCAAGATAAGAATGACAGATCCTGTTTATATTTTGTTTATTGATTTGTCATGTTGAGAGGAAGAACCGTATTGCTTTTGATGAAGGTTCGTTATTCAAGTTTTGGTGGGTTCAAAGGTCATGTGAGGTCAGCAGGGGTCAAATTGTGAATGCATGGTAAAAATGATGTAGTCAAGAAGTATACATTTGAAACTCTGTGTAACAGTGCATCCCCCTTTGGCAAGGAATCACTAAGCCTTTTGGCTTTCTGGTTCATACTCATTGTCAACTGTAACAACAGAGGTTTAGGCTTCATGCTTCTCACCCACCTCCTGGTATGCAACGATTAACTTTTTCGAAAGCCTCTTCAACTTCTGATTTTGACCGGTTCTCTTTCAGGAGAAACTAGACAGCTTTTTCGAGTCTGATGAGCTTTCTCTTTGCTGCCCTCCGCCTCAGTTTGAGAGTAGCTTCTTCCGACATGCTTTCTTCAGACTTCAGACCCCAGGTCAGCGGAGAGAAAATTGAATTGTATGGATAACTGAAGCAAGAAAGTCAGCCCGGGAACTACTTTGCATTGTAAATCCGATTTATTCTGTTAACGTCAGTATCCGCCGGTATTTATTCAACCTGTTTTGATCAAACAAAAAAAGTTTACTTAGCTAAATGATAAATGATATAAACCCAATATACGTCCTTTGAAACCTCCCTACTTAACCACTTTAAACTATGGCCCCAACCCAGATTCGACATGTAAAACTGCAGGTCCTTGAGCACAACACACTATGTGATGTACTTTAACATATAGCTAGCCGTAAATAACACTAGGTTCATGGTTAGCTACAAGCAATACCAGGGATCCTAACGCTCAGTATCTCCCTTAGGAGCTCATTACACAGCATCAAACTTACTTTCAGGGCAGAATCCCAAGCTAAGAGTCACAGGTTAGCACTTGATTAAAAACTATATCAGCATTAACAGTGTCATTCTGTTAGCAAATTCGTATACGCTGCTTTCACAGGGGGAGCTACATGTTTCTAATAAATTTGGTGGCGCTGTTTCTAATTGTTCAAACTTTCGCATAGAAAAACACTCCCAAAGTCACTTCTTCAGGGTTTAACAATTAACTCTTATTGTTTTGCATTTTATACATGATTTGGAAAACTTCAAAGTCAAAGAGTCAAAACTAGAACAGTATATTGCAGAGAAGACACAAGATCTAGAGAAAAGGAAATCGGAACTGGAACTGAAAAGAAAAAATATTCAGGTGACACTTGTTTAGTTACAGTTTAACGATCCAGAATGTGGTAATTTCATTGTGAAATAGTTTGGGTGGACAATAAGTAAAAGATATGGGACATGTAGGATTGCTGATGCAGTTTATGGCAGGCTCATTGCATGACATCATTGGATTTAATACTAAATTCAGGCCTTGAACGGTAGTTATGATGCCAAGCAACCACAAATGTGGAGGAAGCCTATGTTTAAACTCAAGGCTCTCTTATCTCACCCCAGACAGTAACAATTCTCCTTACTAAGTTAACTTCTAGTCAAGGGCATAGGAAGCGAGGGCTGGGGCGCCAGCGCTCAGCGAAATTTGTAGGGGCGGAAGCACGTCTCAGCCCCCACCTCCACTGTCCAACCACGGCAACCCCTTATTTGTCTCTTCTGTATGAAATGTGAAAAATTTGCAGTAATTTACCTTAAAATTTGTCCAAAATGGTGCTCCAAATTGCATCTAAGGACCCTCAAATATTCAGAAATTTTCCAAAGGGGGAGGGGACTCTTCCCCAGGACGGTAATCCCAAACAAAGAACACCTTTAAGGCAGAGACACTGAAGCCTCCACTGAGTTATAATTGCTCGAGAGTGCGAGCGTAATTTCATTTCAATAGGGCAAGGCAAATGGACTTTATGACTATAAAAATAGTCATTCAGACAAATATGGAAAGCAACCAAACTACTATAGTACAGCCACATTTCAAGAGTTATGCTGGTTTATGTGCTAATTATGGGATCTTGATATGAAGGTGAACCCTTACAGCACACATTTGCACAACTCTCCTGAGGTTACCACAATTGCATAAAGTTTGCATGATCATTATTTCCCCATTCACTTGTGATGACATTTCACATCATGTCTGCACATGGTGTGACCCTAGGGGTAGGGAAATTCGAAACGCAAAATCACTAGTACGAAAGGTAAGGGGGTTGCATAGAAACCGCATTATTACGAAGAAAGGATGTAAGAAGGGGCGATCGGGGAGAAGGATATTACGAGTGTATCTTCATATTTGCACGTGGTTTAACCCTAGGGAGATTCAAAACGCATATCACCAGTGCCGAAAGGTGAAGGGGTTGCATTGAAACTACATTCTTAGGAAGGAGTGAGAGAAGGGGTGAGGGTGGAGGGGAGGGCGAGATTACCAGTGTATCTCGATTTGATTATAAAGCAAATGAGGACAATCAGACAGTCATTCTTGTGCATAAGCAGGCTCTTTATGGTAATCTATTTGTGTTGACACTTAGAACCTTGCATTGTAAGTTACAACAAACGAAATCACTTTTATGAAAATGTCACTCGAGCCTAGGTCCTTGTTCCGCTTGCTTCAGCGGACGGTCCACATCCTACTGCGGTGCAAGCTTGTACCCGGAAAACCCATTCATCGCCACGGAGTACCCTACGAATTGTGTGTTGCAGCCCTCTCTTTTTTCTATGAAATTGATTCCTTCCGTTCCGAATGATGGTCCGATTGTAGCCATTGATTTCACCATTGCGAAATCCACATCGAGGAACGATCCAGGACAACACTACCCTGTTTCCATCTCAATGTATGTTAAGTTCCGCGGTGCTTCAATGGGTACTGGATTAACAAAAATAGGAAATTTCCATTATTTTAGATGTAGGAGGGTCTTAACAAATTAGGGGTGAGATTAAAGACAATATTGAGTAGCTTTATCTTCAAACATAGTGAAGAAGAATTTTTAAGCAGAATTTAAATGACCCTATGAACCCCCGGCCCCCAACAGAAAACCATTAACTCTGCATAAAATGGGAATAAAGTATTCTATAGCTTTGGAAATTTCCATTGATGCACATCTAATATGAAATTTGTTTTCTTTTTCCTTGGAAAATGAAAAATATCACATGGGCGGATTCAAAAGGTCCAGAAAAGTCATATATTTGTCCCTGTTACCAAAAAATGCCCTCACCCTATCAAAATGTCTCACGGAAAGTACTGTAAAGATTTTTGCATAAATATACTGTTTCGTGAGAACATATGGAGTTCTTTGACAGGTTTCGCATGTATTGTATTTCAACGAAATGTATTACATGGCTGGTAACCCCGGAAGATGTATCAACTACCTTAAGTGATTAGGTGTAATGTTAAACTGACTGTATAGCCCCTATTAGAAGCATCTCCGAATCCAAAGCCATTGTATCCCATACAAAACTCTTGGAGGCACAATAATTTGTTGTTCATAAACTTATGCAGTCTCACAAGAGCGGTGATCCTAAGGGATGAGAAGTATGCACACCTCATAAAATTCGATGGGGTGGGTATCATGTAATATACTCCCCTGAAATCAAACCGGCAGGAATATTCAAGGTACTGTTGTTGAAGGCAATAGAAAATGAAAAGTAGTATATTACTATGATATATTTAAACATGTCATTTGGGATTCGCTTGCTTCACTGATGGATCAAGTGACCAGCAAATATGGCGGTGTGGAGATTGCCGCCAGTCCGAGTCAGAAGTGCACTCTGGGAAATTCTTCACAACAAAAATAACTAGTGTTGCCTTAACACATCTTAAAATCTCTCCCCATGGAAAATACCCCGCCCTAACCTATATCGCTCCCCTTTAGCACCTTGTGTGGCTTCGGGCCTGGATCGCCACCTTTTCCCTTGGTTTAAGATTACCTTGGGCAGGTAGCTGAAAATATTTCTACTTGATATCACTTTGCTAATTATGAAAGTCCTATGCTTCCTAATTTGAAATATTGTGTTTCTGAAGTTTTCAGAATGTGATCTAGGGGACCTCAAATGATTTTTGACTTCCACCCGACTTAAATAGGGTTCTTCCTCTAGATATAATGCACCACCATGCTACGTACATTAAAATTCTGTTACACCCTCTGACAAGTTCTGTTTCATGATTTTATAGGTAAATAACGTAGAAGGGGGTGCTGATAATGTGAGGGGAGAGACTCCAGGATAAGTCGCCGGGAACTTGGGGCTGCAGCCTCCACCCGAAGTCGGGCAAAACCTATTTCTCGGGCAATTTTTTGGAGACTAATGGGTAACTTTCTCGGATAATACAGGTTTTTCTACGTCAAAAAAGACTCAACGTTCTGACCAAATTCCTACACATCTATGAACTCTGCAACTTAATTGGATTGGCCGGTGACAAGAAAAGAGTTACACTTTAAAAAACATAACGGCACTTTCGTGGGGGATGATTACATGGAGTGATTGCCTCTGCAGGTCTATTGCCCCGAACTCTAAAGTTCCTTTTGATTGTTATTCCCTTTCCTCTCTCTTTAAGGTGTTATGTCTTTGTTCTACTGTAAATACCGGGGCCTTCGGAGCGGCCGGTGGGGAGGAGGGGGCTAACACCCAAATAATTTTCAGTTCGAATTTCAGTTTACCAAAATTATCATAAGCCGTATATGAGAACGGTCAAAAGTTACCTTAGAAAATGTCAAAATGTGGAAACTAAGGAGTTTCACCCCAGTCTTGGAAACTTTCCGAAGCCTCTAAAGACGAAGTTCAACAAAGCCGACGGGATTACGAGAGGGAGAAGAGGCCACTCGCCCAACCCAATTTTTTCCAGACATTTCAATAAATGTAATACTATAACGAAAAATTGAACGAAAGGAAGCAAGACCAGAGAAATTCCGAGGGAAATTTTTAGCATTTGAGGAGGACCCTAGTTTCCAACCTCCGGCTTTGCACCTTTAACAATTGCGGTTAAAGGCTTTCAAAGGCCAGCACATCTCACAATGTAGAAGCCTTCAGTGTCATTGTTTCCCTGTCATTTTACTGCAGATGCCCATTGTCATGTCTTTGTAAATGCTACCCCTAACAACTGCCTTTGGATTTGGAAAGTATTATTAACCTATAGCCTTCAAACTTTGATCTTCCTTATAAACTTATAATTATACCTGTACTTTCGAAACTATCTTATATTTTACAGGAATTAAAAAACCTTAAGGAGGTCCCTTATCTCACACCACGACAAAAATGAAACATAAAACAAAGAATAGGTGGCTGGGGAAGGTAGGCGAGTGTTTTACGTAATATATAAAAATGCATTTAAAAATTAAGGAAAAACAATAAGCTACAGTTATATGAGATACATAACGCTGTATTCATTGGCGCGCTTCGTGCGAACCCGTTTTAAATATTACTTCGTGATTACTTCCTGTGGCACAGCTTGTGTGTTCCCTAGCTTCATACAAACTCTTCCATTACTATTTTAGCTAACCACAAACAAAACCTCCTTCATCATAAACAGGTAAAAATGACCTGTTATTCTGAGTGAGGTTATTATAAAAATGGTCAAAATGTGATTTGTGATCTGTTTCGGGCACATCCGATGAGTTATAACATCGCCAAGTGCTTTATTCTAATAGTTCGAAATCTGTAAACACCTCAGGGCTTTTAGGGTCTCTTCCCCTTATGGGGGCGCTACCCCTGGACCTCACCAGAGGCCCCAAGACGTTTACCTGGACCCACGCCCTGTGGGCCTTATTAAATTGGAAGGAATATAGCTTCCCTCTCTTCTTGAAAGGTGGCAAAATATCTTTCGATCACCCTTACATCTTAATTCAAAGATACTGGCTTAGACTACCAAATAACGTCCAAACAAAATGATATAAGTAGGTCACACAACGTCATCGATGACAATGTCTTTTACCTAAAGAGAGTGAAAAATTAAATTTGATACTGCCAGTGAATGGTGTAAGCGAGCAGGGAGGGTGAGGGACAGGAGTAAAGCCTCTTTGGATAAAAATCATTGTTTTATTCATTCTAGTCGGTTAGCCTAAATGAGAAAATGCAATAATTTCCCCTCCCCTTTCCTTCCCATTTTCCGCTCACTTAATAGTTTCTAATTATACCCTTACTTGTCTCAGCGGTGCGTTCAAGCTGTGACGTCACATAGGTTCCCGCTGGGCTCCTGGCAAGGTAGGTAACATTGTGCAACGAGTATGGACGCAACCGATCAAAGATTGCACTTCGTGTTTCTGTTTGTAAGACATAGTCTTTCGGTTTGTTTCGAGTTGCTACGAAGCAGTTAGCAACGTCGAGTCGATGTAAAGTGATTTGTTGGTGACTGATGTCACAATTTCCCGTCAGGTTGGGTAGGCTCCAAGAGACGTTGAAACGACTCTTTTCGAGTCCAGGCATCGGCATCGTTTCTAAGCTAAGATCTACATGTTCCAGTTCTGCAAAAAACGAAAGATCTCAAGTTTTATTAAGAAGTAACACTTTCGTAATTAAAGTATATACCATATAGTTAACATGAGGCCTACTATCTACGTCGTCCTTCTGGATATATCATGTTTTGCAAGGTTCAGAGTCTAGCCAATGGCGACCCCATACTCGATGGTGTGAAGTTTCTCATTTTTATTTTCTGTAAGGCATCTAACTGGTAAAGGTGAAATTTATCAGTCTCGTGTTTGCAAGGTTTATCACAGTTTAACCTGTGGTGAACTAACGTGACCGTTGATTCCAACGAGAACAAAATTGCACTTCTACTAATTAGGAGCATCTACATTTTGTGAAATCCATCACTCTTCCTTTCTGAATATACCACTCATGTTTACAGGGTTTCCAAAGCTTCGTCTCTTTTGACCTCAATAGACGTTTGACCTCTACAAAAACAATAGGTCTCTGGTGCAGAATACGGGTTCTCTTGTGATAGGTATGAAACCTTGAACTTAACGCTTGCTATTACAGGATGACCTCTAGTGACCTCAGATGACCTTTAACCGCTATAAAAATGACAAAAAAATGGAAGGGTAATTCTTACATTTTTCTTCATTCCGTATTAACTTTCAGGCAAAGATATATCAAAAATTTAATTAAAAAATGGAAAGGGTTAGAAAGGAGAATTGTTAATTTTGTACTTGGAAAATCAAAATGTTATTAGATAACTGCTGAATCTATGTAGATGGTAAGTAATGTAGGTACCGATTTAAGGCATTCCAATCAAACAAAGGCAACCAATAGTAATTGCGCACAGATAGAGAAAACACGGGTGTGATGCAATTGGTCTTTTAAATGATAACAGACTTTACATCAAAAGCATGGTTCTCTCAAAAGACATATACAAGCGGGACTGAAATTTTGCTAGAGTTTCTCGACATTCAGGCAATTAAAAATTTGACTCAACTTCAAGCTTAATCTCCTAAAACTTATACAGAAATTAAAGTCATGAACGGTCAGCTTACCTCTGCAAGGTGTTGTCACATTTTGAATATTGCTGGGTCGACCTTCCGAGGGCATACCCTCTCTTACAAGAACTACCCGAAACTGGTAGGTGGCTCCCCTTGTAAGACCATCAAATCGGTAATACGAAATGTTACGGTCCAGAAGAATCTCCTGAAATGTTTCATCCAGCTGACGGTACAGAATCTTATATCCGGTTATTGGACCCACGCCCAGATCAGTTGTTTCGCTCCATGCAGGCCAAGACACTTTGATGCTGTTTTCTGATACTTCGGGGAATTCAAGTGGATTAGACTGAGCATAAGAAGGGAGCCCTGAAAGAAAGTCTGGAATGAAATGATATATAATTAACATGGGTATTCTGTCGATTGCAGACTTGTCATTTATGAAGGAGAGAATTTTTATTCATAGTTCAAAGAAGCAAACAAACGTTGCAAAAGGTTGAAACCTTTGCTGACCCCTTTTCTGTTGAGTAGCAACCACTAAGGCATGAGAGTGCTGTAGCTTAGGTATTACCAACTGCATGGTCAAGTGGTTAGAGCATCCGACTTGCAGACGGAAGGTCGGGGGTTCGAATCCTGGCCGGGTCATACCAAAGACTTTAAAAACGGAACCTACTGCCATCATTATGTTCGGTGCTCAACATAAGCAATGGAGTAGGGAAAACAAGAAAGTGAGCCACAACTGGAAAATGGCCGGGGCTGTCCCGACTTAAACCAAATGGTTAGAAACTGAGCAGTAAATCCTCATCTAAGTAACTTAGGTATTACCTGGAATTTTTATGTTATCCCATACAAGACTATAGAGAAGTAGCGAAAGAACAATTACCTGTATCACACGGTATTTTAGTGTCGAGGCACGGTCGATCCCCAGCTGTCCAAGGACATTGACCAGGTAATTGCGAATTGGAACCTTGACAAGTTCTACGACCAATCCGGATTTGACCCCTTCCAAATCCCATATGGGATCTGAGATGAGCAGGTGGTGTCTGGAAAATTAACACCCGTCCTCTGTTGGCCAAGCCCTGAAGAAGGCTAGATCCGACGCCTTTGTTACCCCTGAACACTAGTCGTCCTCCAAAGGTCGGCCGCTGAAGAGGACATCCTTTGAAAACAATTTAAGAAAGAGTGCTTAGTGTTCTTCATGTCTTGAATGAAGTTTCCTGCATTTAGTCAGAAATAAGTATTTTGTAATCTAAACTTTTTCGGCTCAGCAACCCCCTAGAGGGTTCACTTTATCATGGCGTAGCCCAAACCTGCAAGGGCCAAAGGCGCAATACCTGTGCTGTTGTTCGAAATGCATTTTCTTCTATATGTTATACTTAAAAACAATCAGCCCATTTCGGATAGGACCGTACTTAAAAAGGGGAAAATGCACAGGGTACAGGGTCACTTTTCATTATCACCAGTTATACACAAACTGATGTTTGCTTATGCATTCATTATGATTGCCAAATTCTAAGAAATCGTATCTTTCAATGTTTGATTTAAAAAATCTCAGACCCCCGTGTCTTGGCCAAGTTAACAGTGTATGATCATTAGCCTTCTGACTGGTAAGCTACTTTGAAGTTGCATTGGTCGCACTCCATAGCACCGGTGATGCACAGAAGTGATGTTTGCTTGGGCGTTTATCTTGTCAGGTGCAAGAAAAAAAAACATTTAGTACTGTCTAATTCCGAAAAATTTCCCTGAATCCTCCTTCCCATTCACCGAGGCGTCGTGCAATATGATTGACGTGGGAATGTTCAGACCTTGACCTAACGGAGTTACCCCCCCCCCCTTGTAAATTCTGGATCTCGTCACCTGTACAATCTATCTAAGCTAAAAGTTTGAAAGATCATAACGCACAAACTCGAAATCGTTGTGAAAAGGCCTTCTCACTGGATTTCACGCTTTTGAGGGCTAGCTTGTACCTGTGGAAAACTGGTAGGCCTACCCAGAAACCATACGCCACGATAGGGACCAAAATTAGTGTTTAAAGTCTATAAAGTAATAATTACTAGTGCGCTGCGTTCAGCTTATTGCATGCGGTCCGCGTGATTTTTTCCCAAGACGAATGGGAGTAATTTCATATTTTTACCCTGACACAAACCTTGATCTTAATCTGACCATCGTTTTTCATTTTTCATGATTTCAATGAAAATTTCTTCCGAAAATCGCCCCATTCGTCCTGGGGAAAAATCCGCAAGCAGTGCCGTCCCTCGTTACGGAGGGAACCAACTGTTATCATTTAAATAGTCGATACGATACGAGTTTTAATACAATTGACTGCCAAAACCTACGAATCGGAAGCTTTGTACTGTGTAGGCCTCATATTTAAGGATTACTCGTCAAGTCGATAAGGGTGATTTTGTCAGGTAATTTGATACCATAGCCATGTGTTGATGTGAGATCAGGTCTTGAGCGAAAGCTTTCCCCAGCAAAATGTAGATTTCAGGTCATGATATGTAAGTTTTGTAGCAAAATTCATGTCATGATTGTTTGCCAATTAGCTAAACTTTCAGGGCAAACAGCCTCCACCCCATACGGTTGTAAACGATACTTGAAACCATCAGGGCCGTAGCGAGCGGGTGGTGTGGGGGTGTCACACCCCCAATAATTTGTTGTCGTCGGCAAATTTCCGGTCTGTCGGGAAGGAAAAGAGGAGAGGAGGAAAAGAAGAGGGAAGAAGGGAAAGGAAAGGGGAAGGAAGGGGGAAGGAAGGGAGTGAAAGGGATGACGGAGAATGGAGAGAAAAAGAAAAGAGAAAGAGAGAACGGAAACCCCTCACCCAGGCCACAAATCAGTAATGACGCATTGAGAAAACGTCCTAGCTACAACACTGCACATGAATTCTTGAAAAAAAAAACACTTTATGGACATTATACCTCACTTTAATAATCACCATGGGATCAGCAGCACCCGATTACCCATAGAGAGGGTATCCTTAGCCAGTTTTCTAAACCCTAAACTTGACTTCAAACACATTTTGCAAATTCCTGAGGATCCGGTTTACCCACAAACATCATGGGATATTTGTGGGTACGCATCAGCGGCGTACGCAGGGGGCATTGAGCCATCATCCCTTCTCCCTCCCTACACTTTTTTCTTTCGTTCCTTAAAAATACGTAAATTTTTTTTAACACAAATTCTACTTCAAAATGTAGCATATGTGGCACCAGATTGCATGTAAGGACACCTAATATTTCAAAAATTTTCAAAGGGGAGGGGGAAGCCCCTCCCCTTAAAAACTTAAACCTCTCCCTTAGGCCGGCGATCACACGACATACTCCATGGCCCCCTTGAGAGAAATCCTGGGTACGCCACTGGAATGCATCCTGGGGTTCGAAGCATATTTTGAACGCTAGTGTTACGATTCTGAACACTTTTCTCCATTTCTGAAAGCCGGACGCCTATTTAAACACTTACCGTATTTGAACGCCTGACGAGTCTAGTGTTCAAATGCTGAACGCATAGTATTCAAATCCTGAATGTCATGTTCAGCTCTTGAAGTATAGTGGCATGACGGGAGGAACTGCCTCACACATTAAAATTATTAGGAATCTTTGCATTGATTTATGTATCATGAACCAAAATATACCTATTCTGGGACTTAATTTTTCACCCAGAAATATGATAAAACCTCAAATCTCCCGGGGGCTTCGACCCCTGGACCCCCACCGGGGCTTTGCCCCTTGACCCCACCCGCTAAAGCTCTCGCTTCGCGCTCGTTTTACGCATCACCAGATCTGTTGGCAAAACATAATCTCTACACCCCAAAGATTACACATTCGCTACGCCCCTGGAAACCATCATGGGCGGGGATGTGGGGGATGGGGGATATATCACCCATGAAATCAACCAACCAGATTTGGAAATCAGAGCAATTGACCTTTTTCTAAAGCTTTTACAATAGGCCAATTTACTGTTTTAGGAAATACTCTTGACAGTTTTTGACAGTTGTTTTAGTGTCACGTTGCAAAGTCTGGAAAGGGCCATTTCCGGTGATGGGGGGGGGGGTATTTTGGCCACAATTTTCTTTGTGAGCTCCGCGCGAACTGATGCTGGCGCTCCGTTTTAGTTAATGCAACTGACTGTACCCTCCTACTTTCAAAAACGAATCGCTGCCCATGGAAACCATCGAATAAAGCGATAAAAACTATCGACTGAATAAACTGCTTATCGTTGATAATAGTCTCGTGTGATTTTAATAGTTCTTAAAAATCGTAGCATACATTTTAATTTCCGCTGTCTCCTCACAACGTATCACCTCCTTGGCTCATTTAGGATTTACGCCCACGAAGCAGACTGCACGAGCTATACGAAATTCCTGGTCAGCTTGTTTTTGCAGCATGCTCTACGGGCTGACTATATAAACATATTCCTTGATCAGCCAAATAGGTCTAAAGCCATAGCAGAAATGCCGAGCAGAGTCTGTCGGTGGGGAACAAATAACTTAAGCTGATATTTTTTAAAAAAAGGTATTACAGTTTAATTTCAAAAACAAAAAGAAACAGCTCTTTAGACTTAATTTTGGCAAAATAAGCTTTGTGCTTGCAACATGGACAACCGTATGCTCGCAATTTTCTTGATTCAAGTTGTACGCTGGACAACCTTAGAATAAAAATTCTGTTGTATCATGGAGACTGTATCCAGGTTGACCACTAATGTCTGCAGAGGTGAGCTTGTAACTTTGTTATATCCTTTAAGCTTATTACGTTTGTGGAAATAGAAAAAATTCCTAACCTTAAAGGGAAAAAGCAGTCGCTCAAAATTTATTTAAAAACATTAGACAAATGTTTCAAATTTCTTGCTATTTCCTTTACAAATATCTTTCATGATTTTTCAAACAAAATATGTCATACTTAAGGTGAACTTAGTAGTTATTCTGCAAGAATTGAAAAATTCAGTAACAAAAATATGGTCACATGACTAAAATAGAACCATTCATGACTAAGAGTACCGAGGTACACTAATTCTTATTGGGTTGACTGCATTTTCCCTTTAAACACCGTGATTTTAGGGTGAAGAATGACAAGATTTTAAGGAAAAGAATGAAAAGCAATTAATGAAAGTTCAAACTAACTTAAAGGAGGCTGGGTAACTTATTTTCAAGAATTCATTGCTTTGTAGCTCACAGATTTTTTGTGCACCCATATTATTAAATTTGAAATTATTGCAACATTCATAACACTCTGCGAAGAAGAATTTTAAGGTCGGGCACCAGGGCTGACATGGAAGGGCTCATGTGTGACACATCAAGACGAATTGTCTCATCTTGCAAGGCGCTTATATCGTGCCAAGATACCTTCTTTCATCAGACGTTACACATGTTTTTACTTCCATTTTTTTGGGGGGGGGGGGTCATTCACTATTGTAAAAGGAATCTCAGGAGTGCGTATACTGTGTACTGCTGTTTTGCCATCTGATACCAACAAATACATTGTAACATTACATTTGAAGGGAAATTCACACAAAATATATGAGAAACAAAGAGATCAGACACAAAGTGAGCATAAACATAAAACAAAAAAGAATTACTTCATGTTAGAAGGTTTGAGACAACTTCCTTGAAAAAAAGAACGGACGCGTTGAGAAATATTTCTGCATGTTGGGATGGGTCAAAGGTGAAGTGAACCACTAACTTTTGCGGCAGTTGTGGATTATGTATACCTCTTTCGGATGTACACATTTCATTGGCATTTCGAGCACAGATAATGTAGGGCAGGCCTAATACACGTCCGCCGGGGGGGGGGGTATCATACGCATTCGAAATTAGCCGAAAATATTGACATGGTTTATCTGACATTGTTATCGCTTGTTGCTAAACAAGATATAAAGCCACCGCTTTTGCTTTAGTCTCACATTTTGCTCTCCTTTCCTTTATGTTTATGAAATGTGTTCATTTCCTTTAATCCGCCCTCGGCTGGTATAGTCAAGCCACCCACTAACAACGTGACAATAACCACACTTTCGAAGAATTCAGGTACAGTGTCAACTTAAAGGAGTTTTCCAGGGACTAAATTCAGTGACTTTAAAAAAATGCAGAGAATTTTTCTGTTTTAGGAGGCAAAACTGCATCTCAAAAGTATGAAGAGTTTGAAAGATACTAGTTTTCAAACGAAGAAATGTCCTTCTTATGATACAATACATTACAGGAAATCTGTAATGTCATCGCGGCTCATTGATTAGACATAGCATAGCATTTCCTTATGAAACTGACACCACTGTGGTGGGTTTTAGCAACTGTATTTGCCAAATCCATCATATGACGTAGTTTTATGCTAGATCTACATGGAAAGATATTCAACCATTCCAACAGTATCAAATTTTAATGACAGAAGGACATTCGATTATAAAGAAAACAAAAGGAGTCTGATGCAACGTAGGCTCATAACATTCTGTGAACTCAATGGGAACTGGAAGTATTTTTTTGACAAAAATAATAACCAATCTTTAAAATGATATATCTTGAGTTAGGAATGGAGTATAGCTACAGGATTTGAGATGACATGAATTGGAATCTATTTTTCTGTTTCATATGAGACTCTTGCGAAACACCACTGGAATATGCCTTTAAGGAAAGACAAAGAAAACCCAAGAATGCAGTCTAAGTCGACAATGATCTGAAATCATTCCGCAGTCTGACATCGTAAATTCAGTAATAAACTTACAGTTTTTGTCTCAATACTCACATGTCCAAAGTTCACCAGTGGATTATTCCACTGGTAATTAATTTTTCTTCATTTTAACATCTGTTTTTGTAATTTTAGGCCATAGGTCGGTACGTGACATTGAACTTCCTGTTTTTCAATGGATTTGATAACCTAAAGCCATATTTTTTAATTAAAACAAATCAGCAGGAAACATGTTATCCATGTGTGTGTCCGGGAGAGAATGCCATTAATGCGATATACCTTATTTTGTTTATCCTGGAGGTTTGTTAGCTGATCTTATTATGGGTATCTAAAACAATGATGGAAACTTTTATCTTATTGAAAACAAATAAAGAAACATTTGATTGAAGGATTAATTGAAATCATTAACATTTATTTTGATGACGAATAAGTTTATGTATGCAGCATTTCAAACCTAAAAATCATTCTTTCTAGGCTAAAACTGTGTATTACATGATCACTTGAAAACGTAGAAACAAAGCAAATTTGAATAACTTAGAGGGCAATAAAATAAAGGGAACTATAAAATGAAAATAAAATGTGATAAAACGTCACAATAAATGCTGTTGTAAAGCACAAAATACAGAACATAGAGAGCCAAGAAAAAAATTGGCGTTTTTTAACATTCCACTAATCAGCAGATCATTCGTCAGAGTCCTGGGTTGTAGCTACGGTGGTCGGCGGTGGTCGGCTCTAGCCAGGACTTGCCTTAGCCGACCACCACAAAGAGACGAAAAACCAGATACCGACCACGACTAGCACATCGCAGCGACCACTAGTTTTGTCAGAGCTCAATAAAAAAAATCAATAGCTTTCACTGTGACAGCCTTCATTGTCTACAAAATAGTAAAACAATGAAAAACTTTTGCAGAGAAAGTTAAGTACTACAAGCAATTTTTCTGCTTTGCAACTGTCACCTTGTCATTAGGAAATCAAAGCCACAACTTGCAACAAGATAATAACGAAGCAGCATGAATGTTGACTAAAAACGTGGGTTGGCTCGCTACACCCATGTGGCTTTGCTTGCCATCGTCCACAAATTAGTCACTACTTTTTTTCAAAACAACCACCACTCCAGTCTGTCTAGCTACAACACTGCCTCAGAGACAAAAAAATCTTTTCATTATGGAAAGCAGCTGCCACATAGTCCCCTCCCCAGCCTCAAAAATGTCGTTAATAGACTATTGGTGCAAAACAGAAGTTTCCGCCCTTGGTACATTTCTTTTCTCAAAAATTTGGGAAAAATAATTACTCTTTTAAAACCATATTTCGTCCCCTGAAAAAGATTAGCCAAAAATATACTTTTTTACATCCCCCCGATTTGCTAGGCCCTTTTCTTCGTTTCCTTGAAGTGTTTTTGTTGTAGTATGACGACACAGGGGCTGTCATATCAATATGCTCAATGTTTGGAGCAAAAACATATTCTATTGACTTTACGACTACATAAACAAATCTGTACAGTTGCAAACAGAAACCTGATACAAACAAAGCATTGTTGAACAAACATTACAACTATGATGACACTGTCCACTGTCTAACATCCTGTTTTCTTGTTTACAGTCTTGGATTGAATACGCACAATTTTGGGATGTAACAAAAACAAAACTTGTTAAGGGCAATAAAAATCTTTATAGATAGATAGATAATAGATAGACAGACAGACAGACAGACAGACAGACAGACAGACAGACAGACAGACAGATAGACAGACAGACAGACAGATAGATAGACAGATACATATTCTTTATTAAATCCTCAAAACAAGGAAATTACATGTCTGCAGCAAATTGTTTCAAACAAGTAAAACGATAAATTCCACAATGTAAAAGTCAAAAACATAAGCAGATACGAGTAAAGAAACAATAAAACAACAAACAAATAACACGACAAAGTTCATGATATAAAAGTTACAAACATAAACAAATAAGAGTTTAGAAAGTGAGGTACAGAATAAACACACTTGTAAAAGAGTTAAAATACGTTCCAAAATCCAAGTTATGTAACGCGATTGCCGTATCGAGGAAAGATGAACGGTAACGGTTGGTAATAGAACGGGTAGGTCTGAGTCTACCACTACGTCGGATGAGCCGTTCATTAACTCTTTCAAAAAGAGGATGATTTTTGTCGTTCCACAATGACTTTAACTTATATGCCGTAGACCTCATCAACTGTGGGTAGGTGTTGATAACATTTTCTGCACGGCTAATGATATCATCAGTGACTTTCAATTGTATTTTGTATGTATTGCCTACCCACACATCATGCAGTACGTCCGTACAAAGCAGATAATGGTATTGCAAAAAGTGGCATGACTATCTGGACTTACACTAAAAGAATTCAGTTTACGTAAGCAATAGAGGCGAGGTCTTAAACGCTTCTCAACAAAGTTAACAGTTAAGTTAGCTACAAGTTACCTGACAGTTACACATGTAGTCCAACTCCTGGATGGAGACAGGCAGTTGAGATACAACACATTGTCTAAGAGTACAATTTAATGAACCAAGAGGCAAGACTCACAAGCAAGGCGCCTTTGCCAAACCTCCCTCTTTATAAAGTAAAACCACTTTATAGGGGACAAATAGGACTTCACATTACTATGCCTGAAATTATTAGTAATATTACATGATTTCTCAGACGTTCATCCGAGATTTTACAAGAAGGTAGAGCTAAATTTGGGAGGGCGTAGCCCAAAACTTTGAGCGTTAACCTCGACGGGGAATCTAGTCCTACTAAACGAAACTTTTGGAATTAAACACTGCTATTGTTATTTCCAATTTTATGGCTTCTGGCATCAAGAAAGTGCACATGAAGAGACATTTATATTTTGTTATAAACATTGAAACTACACACTTTAAGAGACGGTTTTGTTATATCTGGCAAGATATAAGTAGAGGTGTAGGCCAAGAAACATTTTAATGTTGTCATGCATTAGTTGTGCAGTATGACCAGTGAGTTGTTAGGATAGAGATACAACGCACAAAATTGTCAGACATTATGTACTTGAAAATGGCTTAATTCTTTTCAGGCACCACTATTTGATTGACAGGTCTCTTTGTTCTTATTGTTAAGTCTCTGATATAGACTAAACCCTTTTAATGGTGATCCCCTCCTTTCTTTCCCAGGTAATCCCAATACAAAGGCTATTGTTTATACATGCTTTGAAGCAGTGGAGTAGGTACAGGGGGAAGGGGCAGCGCCCCCTCGCTAGGAAATTTAAAATATTCGGAAATTTCCAAACTTCAGAATCATAGCTAAACATTATAAAATTTCCAAAAAATGTAGCAAATTGTAGTAAATATATCACGTTTTTCTTCGCCTCGCTGCGCTCGGCATCTAATTTACCTAATATTTAGGAAATTATAGCAAATGTAATAAAATATATCATTTTTTTCTTAGCCTCGCTACGCTCGGCATCTAACAGAACTTATGGCAAAATTTAGCAAAATGTAATGATATATATCAAATTTTTCTTTTCCTCCCTGCGCTCGGCATCTAATAATTCTTATTCATGGCAAAATATAGCAAAATGAAGTGAAATATATAAAATTTTTCTTTGCCTCGCGTACGCTCGGCATCTAATGAAACTTAATTGTTTAGTGAAATTTCTTTCAATAAGACAGTTTATGGTTATTATTTATAAATATCGTTTTCTTTTCCTATTCAGTGAAGGTAATGTTTGAATGCAATTTTTAAGATTTTGGTCAATGTATTAGGCCTAAATAATTTATACTATGACCTACACTTTACGGATCACAATAAGTTGTCAAGAATTCCTTGATACTAGACTTGACAAATATCTTTCATTATTGACTTGGAAAACGCTTTAAAGATAATTATCTTCCCGTTATAGAAAAATAAGAAAAAACATTAAGTTAATACAACACAATTGGGTAAATAAATGGATTTGGACGCTTCAATTTCAAAAAGAAGTAAAAACAATTCGCGCCTAGCTCGCTCGGCGTTTATGACAAACTTATACGTTCCTACACAACTCTAGTGGTAAAATGAGCTTAGGGCCTACATTCGCCGTGTCACAATTGTATGAGTAGTACGTATTACATAAATGCATATCCATATGTATAATACTATGTAGGTGTAATATGCTTTAGGAAATGTAAACCATTCAACCTGAGTTGTAGTATAGAAGATGAAAATTCGGAAATTTTTAGGTCTTGCCCCCCTGGAAAAAATCATAGCTACGCCACTGCTTTGAAGTGAGGTGTGTTTCCGCTAATGTCCAACGACTGGCAACAAACGTTTAAATAACGTACTTCAATTGTGCCCCCACGACTTTAATACGTCATCTGCTAAAAACATTGTTCAAGTCTATACATTTCTCTAATATTTTAGCAAATTTGCCCATCATTAAGACACATATTTGAAAAGTTAGTTGAAAAGGAATTTTTTGCTGACTTTAAATGAAGTGATGTTAAGTATGACGAATAACGACGAAAGATTAAAATTCCATACTTTTGCATGACGGCTGGCAACGAAAACTTAACGAGTTCAACGTGAGGGGTGTGTCTTCTCATTGTCATTTTGACAATGCATCACTGATCTTAGTAATTCTAGGCATTGAGATAAGAATTTTGAGGAGGAAAGCAAGATTACCATCGGAAACGAACATTGCTTCAAAGAGTCTATAGAACGTCGCATCTCCATCCTCACAACTCCTAACAACTCCCTGGTATGACCACCAGGCCGCAATTTCCAAGTAAGCTAGCCATAATCATGTACGATTCAATGGAGAATACCCCGGGGGTCTGAGGTCCTTCCCCACACTTTTCTGAAATTATACACTGGTATAGAGGTTCTTCACTGACGTCATAAATACATGTGACAACAGCGGAGTCCGCCATACTGGACGTCAAACTCATCGCGCGTAGCATGTACTCTCTCTACAAATATATTGTTCCAAGGGTTTTTAAAAAATGTTTCCCGAATGATGATGAACGTTTGTTACAAAAAAGTCAAGAAAAATCGCAGGTCCTACAGTTTTATTATCGATTTCCAACACATATACAAAGTAGAGCAAGATTTGTTACTGGAACTCTTCGAAATTCTGAACTCTGGAGTATATACACTAGTTTGCGCAGTGCTCACTTCATATCCATTGAGCGACTAAAGATATAACGAGATTATATTTTTATGCGGTGATTGTAATATGCTTTAAGCCTAACACTACAAGGAGGCTTACATTAACACGAACGTAAAATCATCTCCTCCAGTTTGATAAAATGTCTTTGAAAAGAAGCCAAAACATTCTACACTGTGACTGATACTATGCGTACACAGAGTAGTTCTTGCGCGTGCACGAAATTTGACGTCCAAATGGCGGAACAAGTAAAACCGGGCCCATTATGACGTCACATGAAGAACCTCAATAGATGTAATTTTAAGGCAACTGTCAAGAGAAGTATATAATACTTTAAGTGCAAAACAAGGGGGTGAAAAATCTGGTTTCAGGACTAACCATGCTGCACACTACACTATATATGTGTACTGTTTTTAATGACATATCTACTGCGTAATGCAAAATGTGAATTCTTAGCCTTTAAATTAAGGAGCACACAAGAAGCTCATTTGATTTGATCAGAAGATTTTCCTGTGTACTAAATTAATTGCAAGTAACATTAAGGGGACATTTTATTTGAGTCTGTTTTGTATTATGATGCTAATTCATGAGTAGAAAATAGAGAGACAATAATCTGAATGATTTTTTTTTTGTGATTTGGAAGTAAGACAGGGGAAAATCCATAGTGGTATTCTCTATTTCTTTGAATGATTTTGAAAAAGTTAGAAGTCGCTGCTCATCACCATCATGAGGTACTGGACAATGGCTATTTTGGCAATGTGTAGTTAGATGGATATTTATCATATCTTTAAAACATACCACTCTGTTGACTTTTAATCTTTTGAAAAGACTTGTTTTAAATTCAGATTTACTGCCCTGGTGGAGAATTACGTTAATTTTCAATGATTCCAAACTCTGTTTAGTGAAAAGCATAACAGAGTTAACGTTTTAAGAAAAACTGTTAGGTGCTAATTTGAAAGCAATTTACTAGCGGCGGTGTTAAATCATCATCAAAAGTGCTGAAGCACTTGAGGGGGCTTGACTGAACAGTTAAATACAATGTCAAAATGTCTGCAATTGTACAGCTTTGAAATAGAATTTACACACTTAAGTGAGCTAAGCTAATACTGTGGATATTTCCTTCGCTTCATGATTTTTTTGTTATCACAAAATGTATTATCTCGCTTAATTTTTTTTATAAAGCTTTAATTACCTTGGCTGAAAATGTATACAGCCGATATGCATATACTGGTTTTCTTTGTAGTGTTTATTGTAAAAGCTTAAGATAAACGTTACGGAATGTTCCTATTTTGCTAGTTACAAATTCTCAATGAGTAAGAAACTGTGATAATTTACAATATGCCATATTTAGAGTTTATTGATCAGTGAAACTTATTCAGGTTCTCGGCAAGCAACGAAAAAAAATATGTCGGAAATATGGAAAAGAAGAAAAGGACTGCAAATAAACATGATTCATGATGGCATAAAAACATGGTTTCAGGAAATTTGCAATTTTCATGCTACTTTTTAGGGCAAACTTGCTCAAAATTTGGGGCAAACATTCTCAGCATCTCCCCCTCTCATCCGTGGAAAGGGTTCATTCCCATTCACTTATGCGGTTTTTATCTTTAAAGTTTAATGGAACAGAGGCTGAGCAGTATTTTGAAGCCACAGTGATTAGGTGAAGAAAATGCAATTCACCAAATTTAATGTACGAAATTTTAAGGAGAAAAATATAAAAATATACTACGATACTTAAAATTCGTAAACGAATTAACCTTTGTAACCTTTGTTTTAAAAATATTAAAATGCCTTCAGTGACTGGATGATTTGTAAATATTGCCTTCCCTTGAGATAATTTGCATTTTGACAGAGCATTGGAGAAAAATTTCGCTGCCTATTTGAAGGTGACACATGCAAGTAAATGAATTAGCCTTTTTTAGAAGAAATATA
>WURT03497771.1:0-18633 GCA_009936505.3 Holothuria glaberrima | reverse complement strand
TTCTTTAGATTGATCCTTCTGGCAGTAATTGAGACCTATACTGTAGTCTACAGTACACACCATGTGGAGAGGGATGCACCTTGCCAGGAGAGGGCTGTAGCTTGTGTGTGATCCAATCTTGACTTTCTGGACAAAATCCTGCACCTTTGGAATAAAAATTGTGTGTAAGCAATATACACGGTTGAAGAATTTAGCACAAAGGTTGCAGTGAAGAACTTAGGTTAAATTCTTTCCCGATACAGGTTACAACACATTGGACCCATAATCTTGCAACATGAGGGTCAGGCTCTCTAGTGTAATTTGTGTGACTGCACATTACTTTAATGGTAATCAAACACACCCAGGTCAGAATAAAAATTTTTTTCAAATGTGCATAATTTTTACATAAACAACATTTAGATCCTGTGGAATGTTTGAAGTAAAGCATTTCGATATATTGTTATCCATGTCCAGTCCTATTAGCCATAGAGAAGTGGGTACTGATGCATAGAGCCAAGAACTGTATACAATTGCGGGTGCCCAACAGAGTATGTGTTTTTGGTATCCCAGTACAAATTCTCTACTACAGTAGGTAGAAACGCTAGTATTTGGTATAGTTCTTACTTATTTTCAAGGATTTACCAGATATTTCCAAAAATTAGTGCAGTTGGGAATCTGATAGGACTGACATATTCAAAAATTTTGCATTTTACACTTTGCTAATGAAATTAACATCAGGGAATCTCATTTGGCCTCATGTGGTAAGTAAGTAAAAAAGTTTAATGTAACCTTTTGACTTGTCTGTTTTCACAGAGTTGTATCAACATCAGAATCAGAAAGTGATGTCCAAGTTGACAAGAAACAGAAGAAAGAGAGCAGTAGGAAGAGCAAAGAACACAAAAAACATAAACACAAACATAAACATAAACACAAGCACAAACATCATAAAGAACATAAAAACAAAGATGAAAAAGAAAAAGAAGGTGGAGATGAACACCGCCGTAAACATAAACACAAGCATAAGAAACATAAGGATCGAAAGGAACATTCTTCAAGAGAAGAGAAACGCAAGGACAGGGGAGAAGCTGAGAAGCCCATTGTAAACAAGGAAGAAACTGTTGAGAAAAGTGTAAAGAGAGAAAAAGAGAAAAAATCCTCAGGTGGGTCAGATGAAGAAGTGGTTTCAACTGAAGAAGGAATCTTAGAGGATGAGATCAACTTAGATGAATTGGAACAGCAGAAACGCCGTCTCCAAGCAGAGCTGGAGGCGGAATTGTATAGTGACTCTCCTCGTGGAGATAAAACTGTGGACGCAAATGCAGCCTCTGTTGAAGAAGGTGAAGAATCTGAAGGTGAGGAGGAAGGTGAAGTTATTGGTGAGGATGTTGAAATGTCAACTTTACCTATTAGGCCAAAAGCACAAGAAGAAGCTTTGCAGAAAGCCAAGAAGCGTTCCAAAGACAGGACAAGTGATAAGTTAAAAAGGTCACACCCAGAAAAGCCTGACAAAGGACAAATAAAAAAGAGGCGCAGTCGCTCTCCTTCACTGGAAATTATATCAGACAATAGGGATGAAATACGAAGACAAAAGCAGAAGGAAATAAGGGCCAAGATGGAAGAGAAAAGAGAGAAAGAGCGGTTGGAGAGACACCGCAGGAGGAAGGAAGACTTAGGAAGAAGAGCAAAAAGTAGATCACCATTCAGGGAACCTAGAAGACTTAGTCCAGACCGTACAAGAAGACCAGGTCGATCACCCCCTAGAAAAAACAAGTAAGTCACCCTTTGCAAAGAATTGCAAATTTAGATGAATCCAGTCGCAGAAGTTTACAAAAGATTGACAAAACTCACAGAAAAGGTAGTTTACAAAATGAAAAACATGGAATATTTAGAAGAAAAAAATCCTCAAGAAAACTGAAAAACTTTTAATAGTTGTTTACTTTGGTTATTTCTCATCATTTTCAAATGAATATCATGTCATTTAATTCAACTCAATTATGTAAACCCAACAAACTTGTATACACTTGACACAATCTTCAAATTCTGTTAATTATAAAAACTAAAAGTATTATGGTTACTCTGGTAAAAGTCCTAACTTTTGGAAACAAAGGCGATCACAAAATGGAAATTTATGCAAATTTAGAGAAAATTTGCAAAATGGTAAGGTCCTATCTTAAGTAAAATCTGTGAAATAGTGATATATTGGTATTAAAGATTAACATTGTGTACTGGCAATTTTGGCGTACCAACTGACGAGTTGTGCAATTTTTGTTATACACACAATCAGTGATTCACATACTTCAAGTAACTTCTTTGTTTTTTCTCTTCAGAAAACATTGTCACTCCATTTTATACCCTTTTCAGTCTAAGTTCAAGAGATTTTCTTTTGAAATGTCATTAACTTCAAAGCTAATCACATTTCCCAACATTTGATGAGAAACATCTTGATTAAAATGCAAAGTAGGTATTTACTTTTACAGTTTTACCATAGACACTGTTAAAAAGTCTTTGAGGTTGAAACAGCAAAAGTGGAATCCCTCGTGGCATATTGAACTTGTGTTGTGCCAAAATCATTAATAATTCATGGATTAGCTTTTCTCTTAGTCTTTCTTGCAGGGTGTTACTGTTGGCATGTATTAAGGTCAACCATTGCATAGAAGTTGGAGATTAATGGGACATTTGGCCAATCCAGCTTAGTTGATATCAAATGCATGATGACTGTTTAATAGTGTAATTTATCTATGGTATCAGATAGTAATTAGATTAAAACTGAAGCATGAGATATTTCTGAAAAGGTTGTATGAGTATGACCTTTACATCTTTATCAGCCATATCTCAAATGGTTTTATAGGAAGGTTAGAAAGGACATGAGGAAATGATGCCCAACTTATAGACAAGCTCATGGAGAACAGAGATGTTTTATTCATATTCAAGGGGAGGGTGTACAGTAATACTGTACATGTTGTATATTATATTTGCTGTGGCTTGCTTGAATAAGTGGAAACAAAGAACTGCCTAAAAAAGCACAATACCCAGTTAGTAGATGTATAATCTGTCTACAGCTTCATGAACTACAGTATATGAAAATTCTCAAGAGATACTGGTAGCAATTCCCTGCTGAAAGTTCACACCATGGTCACTGTGCAGTCCACCTCAAGTTTTGCCTGGTCAGTGAAAGTGTCTGTGCAGTGTCTTCTACAGGATACCAAACAGTAGTATCCATTATTCTAAATGAGAAGTTTACTTCCACAACCATCATTTACTTGATTGGTGTTTAAACTGTAAGCTATTTAGTGTGCAAAATGTCCTGTTACCTTCAAAAATCGAAAGCAATGAGTACAGTTTCTTGGTCCAAGATCCTTTCATGTAAATGATGCATTACAGAGATCAATATGTTTTGTCCATTTGCCTATTACATGATTTGTGGCATGTGTGTTTATTTTATTTGTTTTTTTTTTTTTTTTTTTCAAAATTTACCATAAATGTAATATTCACTAATAAACCGTTTAAGAGTCTCTCCTTGATCATTTTGTTAAGCCTTCTTCTTACATCTTTAGGAGGTCTACTTGTAGCGAAACAAGCCTGGTTGTTCCGTATGTGAAGCATAGCAACTTGGGGGAAGGGCGTTTGCTTATAGTGGACCTATGTTATGGAATTCGCTTCCTCTTAGTGTTAGAGAGTCTGCATCTCTTAAGTTGTTTAAGTTGGTTAGTTGGTTAATTTGAAAACTTATCTGCTTAGTCTGGCCTTTTCTTAAGTTGTTGTAAAGCGCAACTGAACATTCTATGGTAGTGCGCTATATAAGTTTATGTATTATTATTATATTTTTACCACCAGACCTGTCATTACTCTGGAGAGTCTAAGAGGGTCCAGTCCAAGGAGACATGACAGACCAGGACGGTATTCACCTGTGCGTTCGAGTCGCAGGCCTTTAGATAGAGGGTCATGGCGTCGCAGGAGGAGCAGATCACCTGACAGAAGACGTAGGCGAAGTCGAAGCAAAACACCGGTAGAGGATAAATTCAAGGGTAGTTTGTCTGAAGGGTTAGCAATACCTGTAGAGTCTGATGATGAACCGTAAGTAGCCTCATTCAGCAGGTCAGAATCACTTTGCACTAGCTTTTCAAATTTTTGAAGAAATGTCAGTCCCTTTAAATAGTTTAGGGAGGGATTTTTCCCCCCAAAAGAGCAGAGAACCTTCAATACGATGTGAAAGTTCATGGCTAGGCTTTCAGGGACTGCAATATCTCTGGGCAAAACTTGAGAGTGTGTGTAAGCAATTAGCTTTTAGCACCATGCCGTTCCTGATATGGTAGTCAGTACATGGCAATGACCTTGCAAGCTGTACATGTGTGTATGTATGCACTTATTCCTTCATCGAAATTGCACTAATGGTCCGTCATCGCTTTGACTACTGGTGAAAAAATCTCTTTTAGAACTTCTAATTGATGGAAAAAGTAATAAAGAAATCTTTTACCTTGTACTCCTATTTAAGAGATTTGCTGGAAATCCTTTAAATTTGAATGCAGTTGCTATTTTAAAAAGTTCATTTTGTGGACTGTGGTGTTAGCTGTTCCTTATTTTTGGCTGGGATTATCCCACCTCAAAAACTATTGTGGGAGAGATTCCTCTGTCACAGCTTTAAAACCAAAGCCAGGCTTTATGTTAAAAGGTTTTTGAAAGTGCACCACTGCTGTTAAAAAAAGATTGGTTTTAATTAAAATATTTTACTTTAGATGGTCCTTTTGTAAGATTTTCATAGATAGTCAAAATATATTTAATGATCATTGAAGATGCCCTCCCTAATGCTGGTAGATGACGAAAGAGTCGATTATGCCTCAAAAGAGTCCTTTGGGATCCACAGGGATATGAGCCTCACCAAAGTCACTAATAGTGAAAAGAATCAGCCTATTTTGTCTATGAAGCTCAGCCAATGTAGGAAGATCAAGATCCTTAGGGATAGAGGTTATAGGCTCTAGCTCTCATGAGAAGTTAAACTGACAAACGAGCAGATCTTCTCTGAATCCTTACTAGCTTATCCTGTTAGTAATATGGTATGGGTCCCACACACTGCTAGTGTACTCAAAAACTGACCGGAAGAAGACCTTTGTAGGCAGCTGCTGTAACTTCATGTCGCTAGAGCAAAAAAACAGATTCGACAGACTACAATGAATGGTCGGACAGAATGGTAGGTAAAGAATAGGTGCTCCACTATGTAAGCCAATTAAAGCAGCAAAGTAATCTTTATGATCTCCCATCCCTCACATTTTGATTTCTACTCATCAGTTTAACTACAACTGTCAACAGAGATGTTAACCATGTCCTGAAATGCTCATGTGTCATTTTATTATTTGATTTCTTCTAAGGCTCCAAGATATCGACATTGAATCTGAGGAGGATGAAGAAGAAGTGATTGCAAAACGTCGTCAGAAGAGACTGGAACTTCTTAAGGTAGTACAAGATCTCTTTTTACTTTTTATTTTAAAAAAAAAATGTCTCCTGGTGTGCATGTAAGGGTGCTGAGCAATTATAAGCCTGCTAATATTGGCATCTTACAGTGATTAACTTTAAAAAAGATTTACTACAAGTACACCTTCAATTTTCTTCCTTTTTCAGAAATTTGGGAATCAGGAATCGACAGAATCTTCAGAGGCTTTACCAAAAGAGGCCTCAGAACCTATATTTGGTGAAGAAACAGAAAATGTGAAGGGTGATGGGAAAGTAGATGATAGTGATTCATCAGATGAGGATGATGATTCTGAAGTTGCTTCTAAGCCTGCAAGTACCCCTAAAGCAAGTGCCTCTGAAAGTTCCAGTGAAGGTAGCTCATCTGAGGAGAGTAGTGGAGAAGAAGAAGAGGAGGGGGATGAAGAGGAAGATGATGATGAAGAAGAAGATGAAGAAAAGGAGGCAGAGGAAAGAGCAGAGGATAGTAGCAGTGATGAGGAAGAAGAAGAAAGTGAAGATGACAGGAGCAAAGTTTCTAGACCAGAAAGAGAGGATCGGTCAAGGAGGGTGAGAAATGATGAGAGGGAACAGCGTGAATCCAGAAGGAGGGGAGAAAAGGTAGAAAGGCTGCCTGAAGTCAAAGACGAAAAACCACGGACAGTGACGCCGGTAGAAAGTGAACAGGCAAAGGATTTGGGTAGGAAAGTATCTAAAATAGAGCATGAAAATCCAAAGGATATCGCTAGGACAGTTACAAGGACAGAAAATGAAAAACCAAAGGACTCACCTAAGTCAGTTTCTAAGACAGAGACTGAAAAACCAAAGGATTTGCCTAAACCAGTTTCTAAGACAGATACAGAAAAGTCAAGGGTTTCAGCCAAGGAAGAAAAAGAAGAAAAGGATGAGAAAGAGATTGCAACATCAAATGGAAATTCTAAAGAAGAGAAGAAGAAAGAGGATGAAGAAATGTCAAAGAAAGGTAAGGATGGTTTTGCATTTCTCTGGTAATTTTTGTTTCAAAATATCTAGGCAACAAGGAAAACATTGAGGGAAGCCTGCCTGCTTACTTGTACCACCCACAAGTTTATGAATTTCATGCAGTTAGAGATAGGGAGAAGGGACACCCCACTTAGTTACCATTTCATCAATTTTATAAATAGTGTCAGAAATAGGTTATCAGTCAAAGAATGGGCATGAACCATAAAAATTAAAATAACCCCCTTGAAGTGAGATGGCAGTCACCCCAAGTTTATTTTCAAAAATTTGCTAAATCTTACAAATTTCCTCTTATTTCGCTCACAAGTATCTTTCATTATGTTTCTGTGTACAAACATTGAATGTTGAAAGTAAACCAAGGAGTTTTTCTGCATGAATTGAGCAAATGAGTAACAATCATATTGTCACATGATTGATGAGAGCCATTCCTGAACTAATTCAAATTAGGGGAGTGCATTTTCTCTTAATTATCCCATTCATTTACTCTGGCTATGCTAGTGCTCCTTGTGGGTCATGGTATACCTTTTCTTAAGATTTCATTCTGATCTGAAGTGTTGTAGGTTTGTTTGGTGCATAGGTAAAATGTCAGCTGTTGCTTCTGTTTGCTCTAACAGAGATTATTGGGACCTGATACAGTCTGCTAAATTCTGTGTAATGGTGTATATAACTTGAATGTTTTAGATATTTTTTTGTAAAATATGTTATCCATTTGGCCTATTATCATGAATTCCCTAACCCCTACTTTGTTTTAACACTTACAGTACTAGGGCCTGTGGTAACCGTACTTAGTAGTTAGCTGCCTAATTTACTTTACTGGGACTAGGCTACTACCTGTGTCCCTTTTGATAACCTTAGACCTTACTCTAACAGTACTGAATGTGTACACAGTTGTCCAGATCCAAAGCTTAATATTCCCTTAAAAATTTATTCCCTTAAAAATCCTTTCTTAAATTTATCTCTGTGACCAATTAGAAAAAAAATCTTTACAGATGATAGGCTACTTGGAAATGCTGAATCTGTTACAAAATCTTGAGCCATTTTCAATCAAAATGATCTCTGAAATTTTTAACGCAACTACCTAGCAGGTTTGGTATCAAAAATCAGAAATTCTCCTTTTATAATGACATGGTGTCGGATCAGTGTCAAGGGGGGGGTGCATAGAAGTATTACGTTTTACAAAGTTGCTGGGGCAGATTTATCTGCCTGTATTTTTGAGTGCATATTCTTGCATGGCAGATATGTCTGCCTGTAGTACTGAAAGGGTGAAGGAAGGCTTTTGCCAATAACTAGTCTTTAAATGTAATGATTTCATGGCAAGAGAAAGAGAGGGAGAGATTTTTAAGTAGTGCTCAACCTTTCTTGTTTATCTGTCCTGTTTTAATATTGATATGTGATTTGTGTTGTATTGTGTGTTCCATATGGTGTGTAATATTGAAACCAGACATAAGTAGAACCCCTTTATGTAAAAGTTTACAAAAGAAGCAGAAATATTGTGTGTTTTGTTTTTAAGGATGTTCTTTTTAGGTAGACTTTTGTGTATTCCAATGAGGTGATTGTGTTTGTTTTCTTTATATTCTTCAACAGCAAAGAATGGTCTTGATATGTTTAAAGAAATGGATATGTTTGATGAAAACTATAGTGTAAGTATGATGTTCCTTGTCACACACATTTTATGAGGAATTAAGAGAAAATTGCTTTTGCTTGTAGTATTAACAATGTTAAAAAAGTTTAGCGTCATGAACTGCCTAGGATGCAACAATGATTTAGTTTTTTGCATTCTATAGAAGCATTGCAGTTATAATAATCTGAAATGTGACCAATCAGGAGGCACATTCATTATACTGTTGTGTCTAGTAATACAATGGTGTCAGGCTTGGACATATTCTTTTTCATTGCTTGTCCATTGTGCTTGCTGTTCTTTGAATCTACTGACAGACATGAGTATCTTATTGTCCAGCTCAAATCTGCCTAAAAGCCTTTAAACTGGTTTTCGTGGGGGAGAAATTTTTTAAAGCCTGGCAGGCTTTGATACTGAGTAGTGCACTAGCCCGAGTGCCCGAGTGACTTTTTTCTCCCCCAGGACTATTGGGCAGGGCAATTGTCAGCTCCTGAATGGAGTTTTAGTGAAACTTATCATTTACTTTAGGTTGGCTTGAATTAAGAAAGCTTTTCACAAGTTAAAAAAAAATAGATTATCATTTATAAGCACAGTGTAGTAGGAAGTTGTCAACTTGGTGAGGAGAAGGAACTAGTCTTTTCAACTTGAAGACATGGCTGCCACCTTTACCCTTGGGCTGCTCTGTGTATTTGAGAAGCCATGTGCTGATGAATAGATGGACTTAACCAAGTCTAATTTCAGTCAGGCAGGTGTTGAACTATTTGATAAGTAGCTGATAGGGCACACTCTTATTCATAAGTTGGCCATCACTGAACGAGGAAGATATCCTCTCTCATCACATCAATGATCTGCTGATTTAATGGAGCTTTGGAATGTGAGTTCTAGAGTGTCTAGTATGTGCTTACGAAATGCTGTCTGTATTGATTCATTTCATCTCCAACAGAGCCCTTCAGGGATAGAGAAGATGGGAAAAACTGCCACAGAGAACCCCAACCTGAATGACAATTGGGATGATGCAGAAGGCTACTACCGTAAGATATTTAACAGTTTTCTGTCAATTAATGTCTTTTGGGGAGAAAAATTTGCAGAAATTGTCACTTTTTTGGTCTAGATGATAAGAGAAACCCATGCATTCATGATGGCGTGTGTGTATGTAGGTGTGTATGTGCATGTGTGTATGTGAGTACGTAATTGGGGTAAACCATGGACATTTCTATGAATACACACCCTCGAACCGTGGACGCACCTGCAACTGTGGACTGTCCTCGATTAGACCAGCAGCCTAGCAAGACTTCTTTCATAAATTTAGAGGTGCTATAGTGATATCTCATTGATATTTTGATAGTTCATGGTTACCTTGTGAAAAGCAGCTTCAGGCTTTTGTTGAGTGTGTGCTGACGAAAATCGGAACGGATTGTGCATCCATGTCACCCTCAGGTACAAACTCAGTGATTTGTGAATACGTAAAAAATGACATAATCAACACTATACAGTATTGCTTTATGTGCCATTATAGTCTTATTATAAGGATGTCCTCTGTTTACGTATTCCAGTCAATTGTCCACAGTTCGCAGCATTTGCCTGTATAGGTGTGTGTGTATGTGTTTGTGACACTTTGCTCGTTAACACGGTATCTCAAGAAGGGAAACTGACAGTTCTCAAACTTGGTACATAGATGCCCCATATTGAGAGGAAGAACCCTATTGTTTTTGGTGGGGGTCAAAGGTCATCTGGTGTCACCAGGGGTCAAACTCTGTAATCCTTGTTAACACGATATCTCAAGTTAGGAAGCTTGGATAGATTTCATACTTAGTATGTATATGTGTTATAGTGAGAGCAAGAACCCTAATGTTTTTTGGCGGGGGTCAAAGGTCACCTGGTGTCACCCGAGGTCAAACTCCAAAAACCTTGTGAACACAATATCTCAAAGTAGGAAGCTTGAATTGATTTTGTACTTAGTATGTAGATGTGTTATGGTAAGAGGAAGAACCCTATTGTTTTTGGTGGGGTTTAACATTTATCTGGGGTCAACAGGGGTCAAACTCTGAAAACAATGTTAAAATGATATCTCGATGTAGGAAGCGTGGATTGATTTCATATTAAGTGCGTTGATGCGTTTTGGTAGGAGGGAAAACCCTCATTGGTTTTGGTGGAGGTCAAAGATCATTTGGGGTCACCGGGGTCAAACTCTGACTCTTGTTAACACCATATCTTGATGTAAGAAGCTTGGTTTTATTTTTCTGTATTCAGATGTTTTATAGTGAGACTAAGGAGCCTATTAGTTTTGTTGGATGTCAAAGGTCACCTGGGGTCACCAGGGGTCAAACTCTGAAAACCAAGACTTTATCTGGGGTCACCAGATTTCAAAAAGGAAAATTTCCCAAGAGTTCCCAAGACCTTAACTTGAGGTCACCACAGGTCAAAAAGCAAAATTTTCCAAGACTTTACAAGAAGATCATCTGGGGTAACATGGCATTTTTAGGAATAAAACATATGCATCATTGAAATCTCAATGCATTTTTGCATTCTGGTGTATAATTTAATTCTTCTTACATGTTAACAGGACAGCATAGAGGTCATTTACTGTAAAACTATATATTTGCATTTTAAAAGAATTAAGTGAAAGAAAGCTTTGATAATGTATGTAACATTTTGTCATCAATTGTTCCCGTTTTGTACTCATCCAGACTAAAGAAAAATTCATCTTTTGGACCTTACAATCTTTTCCAATTGTCTACTTCACCAGGTGTGCGTATTAGTGAAATCTTGGACAAGCGGTATACAGTGTATGGTTACACTGGTCAGGGAGTATTTAGTAATGTTGTCAGAGCCAGAGACAATGCAAGGGCCAATCAAGATGTAGCCATCAAAATCATCAGGAATAATGAATTAATGTAAGTTTTTAATTGTTGAGGTTTCAAATTATGTTCTTCAACATACTGCTAATTCATTTTACTTTTGATTGCAATCCTTTACCGTATCCTCTCAAACCATCACAATCAGCACCATTTTAAAATCATGTTAATGTTTTTTTCTTCTATTATTCTTCCAAGGGTTTTTCTATTATTATTCCAAAGACCAGCTGTGGAAGTGTCCCCTTCTCCAAAATTTTACTAGGTTTGGGGTTTTGTTTTGTATAATTACAAAAAAAAATTACAGTTCAGAGTTTTGCCAAAGGTAGCACCCCTGTGCAAGAAAGCCACTTAACAGAACCAAAACTTTTGCAAAGGGCAGGCAACCCCCTCTCCAAACCCCTTTCCATGGTGGTCTGATGATTGATTTAGTGGGGCATACAACTGTGAGTTAAAGGAGTGTAATGAAATGTGGGACCATTGGGTTAAAATCCTTTTGCACCTGTTTAACGAAAGGTTTGATTTTCACCTGAATTAGCCCTACCAAGACATAGAGCTGCAGATTATAATAGGGAGTTATATAGTACCAAACTTTCATTGCCTTAATAATCATTAAATTCTTTGAATCAATTCATTTCACAGGCATAAAACAGGCTTGAAAGAGCTGGAGTTTCTTAAGAAGTGTAACGATTTTGACCGAGAAGATAAATACCATTGCCTCCGATTATACCGACATTTCTTTCATCGAAACCATCTGTGTTTGGTCTTTGAACCTCTAAGGTAAATAGGTTACACATGTATTATTGATAAAAAATGTGTTTTCTTCTACAAAGTTTGTGATGATTAGCTGTAAGTGCATAACAAATCAAAACTTTTAGTTAGTATTTGAAGAAATCAGCACCAAAATGCATTGCTCATTAATGTGAGGAGATTACATCAATCCTGCTTGCCCTAAGCTCATTAGTTCCTCCCATAACTTTATAAAGATCCTCATTGTGCAGACACAGACCTACTTTATTGCCCCAGGCAATGTTCTGGTGAGCATACAAGGCTATAATGGGTAATCCAATCACCCTCTGTACTTTGTGTGGAATGTGAGCTACTCTGCATGTTTTGAATTTTCAAACTTTGCTGCCAATCAAAGAACAGTCACCAACTGAGAATTTTGATACCCCCACACAAAAAATATATATTTCGAGATGACGAGTGAATGGCTTTAAGGTTCACCCAATCCATAACATGTTATCATGCATGAGATATGAAGTCTCGAGACTCCTAACCCTAACCTTTATCCATGTCTCCACCCTAACCCTGTCCATGTGACATGAGAAACTGCATGATATGCATGTCTCGAGACATCAGTGTGACACCTTACACAACAACACAAAAGGATTTGGTGTAAGGTTACAATTGTGGTAAATTCTATTGTTAATTTCTGAGGAGCCACATGGGAAAGGAAAGTTGTCTAAAATGGGAGTTCCCATTTCACATATGAAAATTAAAGTTTGCCATAAACCCTTCCTTATTGGTTGTGCAATTTGATTTTTTCAAAATAGGAAGAAAAAGCAAACCTGTTCTCATTAACATGTTCTTTTTGAAAGATACTTACATTCAAAGTGTTAAAGAAACATTTTTATTTTCAGATGTACAGTGTATGTTGGGCTATCTGTGATGTCATTTCTACACATTGATTCAACAATAGATATTATACTTGCATGTGTTGTTGGCACTACTGTATGAAATATTTAGTAGCATAGTTTACTATTCCGTACATATGGTACAATTTTGCAATAGGTCTGCATAGAACAATCTTAAATCATTCCAACAGTATAAGATTGCAAGGGCAAATAGGGATATTGACTTATGGAGGGTTATCAAAAGACTCTGAGAAAATGTTGCCATTTAACATTCTGTGACCTTGTGGAAAATGAAGGTGAATCTTGAAAAGAGAAAGCAATTTTCAGAATGAGATGTTTTGAGTTATGAGTGGAGTATTGCTATGGGGTTTAAAGTACATAACTGAATTTGTTCTGTTTCAAATATGTACCTTAAAAATGCCACAGAAAAGTTCCTTTGAGTAGAACTATTCCTTTAAATTCATTCTTTCAAACAGTCCTTGTTCCCATCTACAACTCTCCTATTAAATTTTGTTGTGTCAGCAGTTTGCAAAGAAATTTGTCTTTTAGCTGACTCCTCCCTTGACAAAAAAGAGACATACTGATGATGTTTCATTCTCTTTGAAGCATGAATTTACGTGAGGTCTTAAAGAGATATGGAAACAATATAGGTTTGCACATCAAGGCCGTCAGGTCCTATACCCAGCAGCTGTTTTTAGCCTTAAAGCTTTTAAAGAAATGCAGCATCCTCCATGCAGATATCAAACCCGACAACATCTTGGTAAGTTGGTTATGGGTTGCTTTTGTGTAGTCAGTGGGCCATTTAGCATTTGGTTTGGAATGTTTTTTATGTGGCACCCTAGCCTGTGACCTAGTAACCCCATTGGACATTAGGGAGGGTGGCTACCTTATTTTAATAAACTTGGTTGATATAGTAAAAATATGAAATATGTGCCCTTTTTTCTTTCAGTGTTATGTATAATAACAAATGGGAGGAGCTTAACATAAATATTTTAAATTGCATATTTCTCACACAGTTTGTCCAATTTGGGATAATGGTGGTACACATAGTTAAATTCTTATCATATCAGTTTGTTAATGTCCATGATGTAGGCTAGATCACATTTGAAAAATGGTCAGAATAGTTTGTAAGCATGGAAACTCTCCACAGAAAAGGTCATATGATTAGCATGCTGTATGAGTTAGACACCCTTGCTTTGTGCATTTGATTGGGCATATCGTAATGGAAAAATTATTCCAGTGTAACCAAGTGGTTATATTCAATAAACAAGTATAAGATGACATCTTTGTCCATGGCATATGTGCAGCCCATCACCCAGTATTAATTCCATGACCTTAAATGGCACTGTTCCTAAATATGATGTCCATATAACCACAGATTTACAGCAAGTTTGAGATTGCTTTACATATTTTTTTTTTCCTTTTTATTTATTCTTGGGAAGTATTGACATCTCTCTCTCTTTTGCAGGTCAATGAGTCCAAAACTATCTTAAAGTTGTGTGATTTTGGTTCAGCATGTCATGCTGCTGATGCTGATATTACTCCGTACCTTGTTAGTCGTTTTTACAGAGCTCCTGAAATAAGTGAGTCACATATTTTCTAAGTAAAGCTATAAGTTAAAGACATCCACCGGGAATAACTAAGCATTAAAAATTTGCATTGCAGTATTTAGGTTTCTGGGGTTCTTTGTCATGAAATTATTAAATACCCTATGGTTGTATGTACAAAATCATATAGCAATTTGTCCATTTTGTGTAGTAAAATGGGATGCGATACCAGATAAATTATTCCCTGATTCAGCATTTATTAAAAGCCATATAATCATTAAGTCCCTAATCCTTGACTTAGTTCCCAGTAATTCTAGCCATAGTAATTATATTACATGTTTTACATTATTTAACTTGAGGAAAAACAGATATTATTGATAAAATAATACATCAAAGTTATATTCAGTACACTGTCTACAGATAGGACCCACACTTTTGTTTGGATTCACTGATCTAAATAATATGTTTATGAAATTGCCCTTTGTAAGTTTAACCAGGTCAACTTGTATGACATAGGTCTAATTCCATAAAGTAACAGCCACTATTTTTGAGAGGGATGTGTTGGTGATACAGGTCATATTTTGCAGTCAATAAATGTGATTTATTTATTTTTTTTTGTCATTTCTAATTTTCAGTTATTGGAATGGGATATGATTATGCAATAGATATGTGGAGTGCAGCTTGTACAATATTTGAGCTTTATACTGGGAAGATACTTTTTGCTGGCAAAACTAATAACCACATGTTGAAGCTTTTTATGGACCTAAAGGTATGTACCTATACGTTTGGATAGAGTGAGAAATAAGATGGGCTAGGATGACAGAAATGTCGTGTTGTATTTGTTTCTTATCAAAAGCTTGACTGTAAAACCTCATCTGACTAACTTGTCAAAAGCTTAATTTGAACAGTATTTTATTTCATTGCAATGTTTAGGACCCTAGCTTTCTCACTTGGCACCAAATCCTATGAGGTAGGGGTTGGTCCCTTCCCGGACCAACAAAGCTTATTTCAACCTCTGTGTGTTGGACAGGGTTTGCTTCTCTGAGAAAAAAAGAAAAAAAATTGGACGGTGTTCATATGCAGCATTAAAAACCTCAAAAGTGCTTAAATTTGAAAATGTTATTTCTAAGGCCTTGAAAGTGCTGTTATTAATTTAATTTGAATATAGTCAAATATTTCTTGAATTTTGCTTACAAAGTATTCATCTCTGAATATTTCCTATTTAGCACTATCAACTTCTATCTTGTCAAAGCTAAAGTAATTACTCAAAATGCCATTGAGACAGATGTGCTTGAAAAAAGCTGGCAGGGAGTGTTTGAAAAGTGCATCATTTTCACCCTTGGACAAATGTATGGACAGTGTTTAGAATATGTAAAGCAAGGTTCCCACCAAGAAGGAAAAATATATTAAGTCTGGAAAAGGTTTGAGACTTATATTTGATCTTGAAAATTCTTTAATTTGGTGTCTTGGTGTGCCAGAATTGATATATCGTTTTGAAAATTGACAATACTGCACTTAATACTGTACCTAAGATCCTACATGTGTCTACAGTGTGTAAATACATAAAAGGGAAAGCGTTTTTTTTTTTTTTTTTGCCATCATGATATAATCTATCATTCTTGGGTCTAAAGAGCTACTACTTTGGCTTTGAAATGTCTTTACTCGTAATGTCTTTGCAGTTTGGGAACCCTGTTTAAGTCTTGAAACTACCCATCATCAGACTTGTAGAGACAGAATTGAATGAGTGGTGAATGTAATGCTTTGAATTATAATAATGTAAAGAGTGCTTTATGCGGTCTGTTGACAGAAAAATTAGCATCAAATAATCAAACAAAAATTGTTTTGTTAGAAATGAATCAAACTTAATAAATGAACCTTTCTATACTTTGCCTGTCATTCTGGTGACATGTGCACTCAATTTTGGTTCAATGTTTATATTGCAATGAGAATAAGTTGAAAAACTCAATGATGGTTCAGTGGGCTAGTTAAGCTTAAAGCCTTCATCTTGCCATACATTTTATTTGGTTCATGATAAAAGTGATTCACTTGTCAAACTCTCTTATTTGGTATAGGCCATAATTTCAGAATGAATGTGTCCACTTTGAGTATTTCGTTCTGTTTTGTATTTGCAGGGTAAAATGCCTCATCGAATAATTAGGAAAGGAACATTCAGGGATAAACATTTTGATTCTAATTGTAACTTTAAATACGTTGAAGTCGACAAAGTGACAGAGAGGGTAAGTTATTTGTTGATCACATGTTACTTTTTGTCTTTGAATTTGTTTTATCCGTAAATTGATAGTTCAGATAATATTTAGCCCTCTCATTTAGGGATACCCAAGATCCTAATTTTTAGACCTAGTCATAGCTAGGTAATGCTGGATACTGCCTGGTGTCCAGCCAGATAAAGTACCTTCTGGCAGGATTTTTCAGCTCCAAAGAGAACATATTAACAAAGGGAAGGGGGAGGAAGGGAGAGGAGAATATGTGGTTGTCTATGATATTTCTTTATGTCAGAGAACTGGTGTGACTTAGGGCCTAGAATGATCCAAATCATAGATGATATGAAGACTGTACACCTAATGTTCATTACCTTGGATTATACCACATGCATTCCCAGCATCATATGTACATGAATATATACTATATGTGTATATACTGACGGGACAGGACACTTCAAATCTCAGGCTTCATGGTACTTGGGATTCACAGCACTGACACGTTGTGATTGGCGAATGACAAAGCCTATATCTGCAAAGCAGACTTGCCTTCTTCTGCTCTGCTTGACCTTGGATTATCCATTTTGTGAGAGAGAGACTGTATGGATAGCTATGCAGGTAAAATGCAAATGCTGCAAAATCTGTGATTCAGTGTCCTACCATGTTAGTATACATATGTATGGTGTATGTATGTATATAATGCTTCAAACACCGGTGGATTATGCTATATGACTCAAATGTGAGAGGAAAGAAAAAAGAATTTATAGAAGATATATCATAAATAATGAGCCTAGCACAAAATGTGAATGTGGTAATCCTGGCCATAATTTGAGGAAAATGTGATATTTTGTTGAAAATCTGGTAGGAAACAGATTTCTTTCACAGTGTTACCCAACCAGATTTCAGATGCATTGCTACTCTGATGTACATTTCTGTATAATTCATACCTGACTTACATATCCTTAGCATTTTATGTATCAACTTCAAAGAGGTCCTTTGAATAATTATGAAGTTATATACTTGATATGTGCATGAAAGTGAGGAAGAATTAATAAAGTGCATGTCTGTGTGCCTTCTTGTGCACTGTTCAAAATTAGGAAATAAAATTGGTAGTCCAGCGGAAGACCACACAGCAAATTCTGGTCTTCTGCCCTAAAAATTAGTCTTTTGAGACTGATGTTTACTATTACAAGACATCAAGGTTAGTACCAGCTGCATTTTTTTTTTTTTTTTTTTTGGTGTCCCCTTGACCTATCATTTGGCTAAAATTTGCGGAGTTTAAGAACAGGGTTCCTAGCATTTCATGAAAACAGTATTCCCTGAGTTTTCCCTGATTTTTTCCCGAGTAAATCCAGAAATTCCAGGAGACATTTCAGTCACATGAAATGCTCAGAACATGGTGTGGACACATGAGCATGGTGTGCCGCTCTTGACAGCCTGGAGGTAAGGGGTGGTCAACTCCCTTTTGGCTTTTTAATTTTTGGAAAACGCAGTCACATTCAGAGAACTATGACAGTAATATGTCTACTGTGTACTGTAGTCTGTGGTACATGCATACAGCAATCATTCCTACTGTGTAACATCAGATACTAAAAGCCACAACAGCCAAACAGTAAGGAAGCATGTAAATGTATGTCCATTCCAGAAGCAGAAACTGGACTAATTGACACAAATTTAAAATACTAACATTAATGGCCTAATACATGCAGACGTCAAAATCTCAGAAAGATCATCTTTTAGTCAATGTTCAAATTCCCTGAGTTTACCCTGATAATTGCTGTTTTCCTCAAATTCCCTGAGTTTTCCTTGTCTGGAAAACGTAAACTCATTTTCCAGGTTTTCCCTGATTTCCAGACAAGCTGGGAACCGTGAAGAATCTTGGTGTGAGGGTGGATTCCAACTGTGTGAAATATTTAGAAAATTAGAAACGGTGTGAGTTACAAATTTACAAACCAAAAGTACCCAATCTCTCTCTTGCCTCAGTTTTGCCTTGCCATTGATCAAAATGTAGCTAAGGTTTAGTGGTAACCTTAACTGTAAAACTACATCTTGACTTGCAGTTACTGATTTTAAAGGAGGCACCTTTTTTTTCTATTTTCATTAGCTGCAGACCTACAGAGAGCTTTACTGTACTGCCTTCAATTTAAGATAAAACAATTGTGATGCAGAAAGTGTGCCAAAACATTCACCAAATAGACACGATACAACTACAAAAATCAAACAAATTCAGCAACTTTTATCAAGTAGCCTAATGGTTTTTTATGATTCAGATTCAGATTCAGATTTATTTCGCATATGTTCGGTTGTAAAATACAGACATTCATATAATAATTACAAAAT
>WURT03497660.1:0-21762 GCA_009936505.3 Holothuria glaberrima | reverse complement strand
TACTAACATTAAAACGATTACGAGCGATAGGGAAACAAGGCTTCTTTCGGTGGCAGTCTGAAGCAAGATGCGACTTACAACTTACGGTGAATATATGTCGCAATTTTTCCTCGTAATATGCGTTACTTTTTAGCTCACTGTAGTTCCTCTGATGTGTGAAACTATAAAAAGTGTGAAATTATAACCAGTTACGGTGCAAAAGCTTACCAGGCTATATTATCTAGCCGAACTGCTGTAGGAGCACGCTCGCCACTATCGCCGGGTGCAGGCATTGGCTCGAGCCGCTTAGCTTCATCAGCCAAAGGCTCGAGCTGGTGAAGTTGACTTCCTTGCGTTGGCTCTTCATCTATTCTTTCTTCAACGTCCTCGTACTGTAAAATTTCTTCTTCGACTAAACTTGAAGAAGATGTCAAAAAATCCAACTCTTATTTCTTCAGAAACCGATGCCATTTTTCGTTGTCTGCAGTTCGTAAAGCACGTTGATGGTTAACACGATTGTGTAACAAAGATTCTAGCTTTGGCTTTGACGTCCCTGCGATGACGTCATTGTAGGGTCGGTTTTAGCTCTGCGTTTTTCAACTCACTGGTGAATGGGGACGGGATTTTACGGTTTGAAAAGTCCCTGGGGGCCACATACACGGCAATTGATCAGCCAAATTTGCTTAGTTTGTGTTTCTGATATATTTCAGCAATAGCATAGACCACATCAGGCACTCTATTTCATAGGCTCTTTAAAGTAAATAATAACATTGCAATTCACATTTTCATCTTTAATATCAAAAGTATAAATATCAAGATCAAATTTAAATACAATAAGATTAAAAGTGAATTAAGTTTTAATTTTCAAGTCATTTTAATAACGTTTTTAAGTCAAACTTCTGAACTGAAAGTAATCTTTGTGAATTTTATGGTCAGAATAAAGACTTGTTGGATGAAACAAATAATTACAACCATTAAAGCAAAATAAGATAAAATGGCAAAATCTTGACTTTGTATTTTAAACTTTTAGGACAGAAAGTAAAATAATTTTTACTAAGTTTTGTTTCAATAGTCAATATAGTTATATCAAAAAGTAAAATTCCGACTTTGAAAGTAAAATTAAATTAAACCTCAATTTGATATGATTGTTACTTAAAATAAATAATTGCATTAAAAGTCATGTTTTTACCTTTTAGGTCCAGATATTTACACCAAAAACCAATGAATGGACCAAAAAGTTAATATAATGTAATAAGTGTTAAAAATATTGTATTAAGAATATTCCACAATTGACTTTTGAAGTAACAATAATGAGTATAGAAGCTGTACTATATATTTATATAGGCTAATTAAAAGTGGGTTTTTGTAATTTCTAAGTAAGTAATATTTAGTCAAAATATATCTTTTAAACATCACAGACATGACATGTTACCCTTAAATCTGTACTTTTTTAAGTAAAAGAAAAGGATTTAAGGTCAAATAATGCAATTTAAATGAAAACAAAAAAATCCTTTAAATTTAGTCTCTCTCTAAACTGACTAACATGACATCCTAGAGTGTTAAGACATTATCTTTATTAGCTCCCGGGATTATTTGAGATCATATTTTGATCTAACCATAACACAATTGGGGGTAAATTGTCAAACTTACGCCATTGTTTGCAGCCTTTTTTATAACTCCTTAATTAAGTTGAGAATTTTCTTTCTCATGTTTGAGCTTTTCCTGATAATATTTAGTGGAGTCATGAGAACAAAAAAGGGGAACCTTCGTTTTTAGTTATTTCTAGTTTCAAAGGAGGTTTTCCCCACATTGCACCCATTACCAGTAAATATACGCAGTCTGAACGCCCAAAAGAAGCACCAAGAATCAACTCAGAAGTATTCACTCTTTCAATTTAGTTCATCTACCTCAATCGTGATTGAAAAAAGTTCGTGAAAAAAGTTCACATTTTCATACGTCTACAACTAGAACCAAATGAAAAAATGTCTGCTAATTTGAATCTTAACATGTTGACCATGCCTGTCTTTTTCGAATTCAGCACACCAAACTCGATATGGTGGATAAACGAATGCATTTTAACACAAGTGAAGTCACTATGCTTTTAAATTTGTGACATTAAGTCATGTGCTGTTTTTAGCAGCATGACTTATATTACCCCCATTGCCCCCTGCACAATTTTTCCAGTGTTAAATTCGTAGGGTTATATCTTACGTGGGGGTTTTTTTCAAAAAATAGTGTGCAATAACACAAACAACGAGTGATCTACGACAGACCACAACATCTGACCATCTCCGTGACATCCATTATGCTTATACACTTATACATATTGGTCCCTTCTTCATCTAGCCCGATTATATGGGCTGTTGGTCTATAAAGGAAATTCATCTCACGTTACGCAAGTGGGATTATCAGGTACTGAAGGGCAAAAAACACACGCAGTAAGCGTATTTCCACCACCTCTAGCCATCCGTTATTGAGAATCCTGTTTTCCGATTGGTTTAATAATGGTCTTTTATTCCACAACACACTGTCAGTAAAGGTAAAATCCAAAACAAATGAAGTTTTCACCTTTTTTCGGTCGTTGAATAGGATTCGCATCTTCGGTTATTTTGCCAAATCTGGAGTCTCGACGGTTTATTCACCAGTAACAGTCCGCCAATTGCGATTTATTCCTTAACTACAGCCCGCAAAATGGCATAAAAATATATATAAAACTGTTTCACAATGGACGTTTGCAATTCAGAACCAAAGAGATGAGCGGAGGTTCTTCACTTACGTCAGAAGTGTTTGCTTTGTATAACTGTATTGGTCAAAATCTTTGTAAAGAGTGTTCTTTTAAATGATAGTCAAAGTTCGTTGCGTCATCGTCAAGAACTCACAGGGCAACAGTTTTGTTATCGGTTTCGAGTAAATATACAACTTAGAACTAGATGGGTTTCGAAAATTCTTCAAAAGAGATATTGCCTTGCATATCGGGTGAGTGACTAAAGATATTACGTCAGAGCCTCCACTGTGATCTTTACGAAGCATTTAAAACACAAACTTTCAGCCTAGCATACACGCAGGCCCACACGTCCAGTGAGTACAATTGATCGTTAATAGCTTAGTTGAGAAAATATTCTTTGAAAAAAAGGAACAAAACATTTTGGGCTTTGGCTGATATCGTGTGTGCGCACTGTGTAGGTCTTGGGCGTGCACTGAGTTCGACATCCAAATTGGCGGTACAGGTAAAATCAAACCCATTGTGATGTCACTTGAAGAGCCTCTATTCAGGCATAGTTTTCCCTTGGTGTGTGTATTTTCTTATCTTTATTAATGGGGAGAGCTGTCAAGCCTTTATGATTCTAAGGAATGCTGATCTCTGTTTTACATAAGACCACAAACCACCGACAGTAAAGACAGCAGCGCTGTTGGATATCAGCTGTGAAGCAGCTGTTAGGCAGGGTTTACACTTTATGTATGAAAACTTCAAACTGAAAATATTATGAGCTGTAGCCGCTCCGACGGCCCTGAAAAAAGAATTATTGGACGAAATTTACACTTTTTTCTTGCTTTGTAAAATTCTGAGGAAAGCCATTCGTTTACCAGTAGCTCTTTTTTGTAAGAATTAACTTTAGGATACGGACGTACGGACATCCAAGTCAGCAATATCCAAAATAACCATCGCCCAGTGGCGTAGCCAGGATCATTTTAGTAGGGTCGCTGGGAGGCTCAACCATTACATGGGGGCGCCTTGTTACTATCTAGGTGGAGCGCCTCCATTGGTTGGCGCGCAGCGTACCAGAAAATTTTAGCTAAAAGGGCCACCTTGATCGCCAGAAAAGACACTTCTCAGGCCTTGCAAGTTGCTGTGAAGTTTTCTAAACATCATTTATTGTAATAACTCATGACTTGATATGATCATGAAATAGTTCATTCAAATAGAAAAAACCAGTCTGCCAAGTTAGTTTGTAAAATCTTGACTCCCTTGTTAGTTTGACGCCGGCATTGACACTTTTCGACAAATTTCCACAGTGATATCGTGCAGAGGTTGGTGATTGGGGGCCCTTTAAAAAACGATTCTGTAACCCTCCCAGACCCCCCCCCCGAAAGCCGGTGTAAAATATGCATAAATGTGCATAATTATTCGCATCAGAAGTAGTTTGAGCCAGGAGCGAATCCTTGCCCTGTCACCTTGTGCAGGTGATGACCTGGAGGAGGGATGTAAGGGGAGGGGTAAACCCTTCCCCTTTGAGAAATTTTGATCATTTAAGATGGCTTAGACGCAAAATTGTGCTGTCTTTAATAAATTTTCAAACTGATCATATATTGGAAAACTTTTGCAATTACTTGAATTTTTTCTTTTGATTGATTGTGAAGGAAAGGTGTGTTGTCTAAGTAGAGGAGAACCTCCTCCCCCTGAAAAAAAATTTTTGTTAAGGTAAACTCACTTAGATGCAAAATGTCAAATCCTTCAATTCATTGACCCATGCTTAGAAATTATTGTTATTTTGTGATATTCTGGCTATTGCATGGCACTTGATAAAATGTGTAACGACGAACAGTACATGCTACGAATGTTACCGTGTACGCTACTTGTGCATTTATATTGCTCAAAAGGCTGTTGCCGGCCCGACGTAAACCGTGTGGTTACAAACTGAGTCGTAAAACCTCATCTAACTCATCTTAGATCCCCTCCTGATGCTAGGTCCCCCCAGAGGTCATAAAAGGGCTTTGGTCACAATAAATGTATTATTGCCCCAACAATGGTTAAATGATATGGAGTGTGTAAGGTGACAAATGCGAGCGAAGCGAGCCGAAATTTTGCATTGAAAATCAGTCGGGTTCCGTTTTCTTCACAAAAATATGAGATGAATTAGGTCGAATTAGCTGGAACAACAAAAATAATTTGAGCGAAGCAAAAGGTGAATAGGTATAGCCGATTTTTTTCAAGAGCCTGAATTCCAGTGGGGGGTGACTGGGAACAAGGCTTTCATTGGGTCATCCTCCCCCGTAGCTACGCCCCTGCCATCGCCTTAAAATGTTTGGTGCATTTTAACCCCCTCCCCTACCCCCTTCTCCTACCCAAGACAATGGTCAAGTGAGCATCCAGCGTTGTTTGAGGGTCGTTACATTTTTCATTCGCATGCCGCAAAAGTTTATTAATGCACAAACCTTTCAGATTTACTTCCCTTTTTGTGTTCGTATCCCACAAAATGCCCTTACTCACACTCCCGGCCGCTTCACTCTCTAAATAATTCTGTTTTGAAGCTTAGCTTTTTCGGCACCTATTACCCCTTCCTACGACAAATACCTGAAGACTGATAGTGCCCTTTCCTACTCTGAAAAAAATGAGAATCAATGGGCAATTCAATAAGAAAACTAACCAATATAAACTAATGGTAAAATTTTCAATTCTTCTGTCATGCTCAGTGAAAGGTATTGGTCAACTTTTGATTAATTCTGTCTGTTCAGGGAGGTTTCACTGCATTTAAAGATGGGTAATGACTTCATTCTGATTCCAACAATTTTGTAATATTTTAAAGTCAATGTATGCAAAATGGGTAACAGACCAATGGTTAGGAGGTTAAGAATTTTCAAAGTGTCGAAAGATTGTTTCGAAAGTAGAAGAAAACAAAACACTGGCAATTCTTTCAATTGACACAACAGAATAAATAAAACGAAATACAGACAGATTTAATGCCTGTTCCTGAACAGCAACTTCGGTTGTAAATATATCATTCCCCTTGGGGTAAGGCCTACCACTCGATATTTTGCTCAGTGCCTTAAATTATTGGTTGTTTAGCATTGTATGTTGTACATTATTACGCACACTTTTCCTCTCAAATTTATCTAGCAGAGCAGTCAGGGAAACATTGGGTGACTGACGTAGGAAGTAATTATCAATGGCACTGTGCACATAACCGAGTAAATCATGTATAAGGGTCCCTTTTTCTATATCCTCTGAGAAAAGGAACAGGGACCGGACTCGTAAACACAGCGTCAGTGTTTCTGAAGGGATGTGAGGGTCGTAGTTCATGCGGGTGGCAACTCTAACAGCCCAATCAAATCCCTCCCTTTTTTTCTGACAACATGTTTGGTGCATTCAAAGTTTCCTTTTTCTAGGTATTCCAATAATCTCATCTCGTTATTTTTAGCATTTATTGCTGCTGAAAATGCTTAAAACTCTTTGTCTTACAGGTTTATTCGTGAGGCCCCAGAACCGGAGGAATCCAACTTACATGGGCTTCTAAGTTACAAAATTCCCGGGGAGCACTTTGCTTTTGATTCACTTTTGGTACTATTATGTTAACCTTGGCCTTAAAGAACCGCCAAGGAGCTTCTCTATCTCTAACCTCTAAAAGGGCCTTACGAAGAAATGATATTGAAAGGATTGTTTCAAGATCATTGCTGAATGCCTACGATATATACAATCATATTATAAAAAGGTCAGATGTAAAACACTATACTGTAACGAAATGACATTGAAACCACGTGCGGCTTACTTAACGTTCATTTACTTCAGCTATCCTCCCAACGTTTCCCACAGGCTGTAGGACACATTTTGTTTAGTTAACTTTTCTTACCTCCATGCAGCTCCTGCCTTTATCCGTCCTGCAAACTTACAGACCCACTGTACCATAAAGTAGAATGGCCGTTAGTCCTTAAAATGCCATTTAAAAGACAAAATTACAAAATTTGAAGATACTTGATGCTTTATTCTAATGGCTACAAGATTGCTACTTCTTCGGATCCTCCAGATGGCTTTGCCACAAAATGGGTCTTGAGGCGGGTCCCTGCACCCACTCCCTCAAAAAACGCCCCTCTACTAAAACGTCTTTTTCACTATTTAGTGACTTAGTTCTTACCACATTTCACCCCTGATATTTCAAAAACTTGCGGATAAAAGTGTAAAACAAATAATACCCCTCACACTTTGGTGTGGTTCAGGTTTCCAGATCTCGGACTTGAGAAGTAATAGTCAATCTCAAAAAGCTAGTTGGTCTCAAACATTGTCGTTATTACTTGATGTAGATGAGAACGCAAGACCATGGTTGAGCACATAGTGCATAATTGACCTCGGGGGCATAAGGATATTTCTAGGCTGCAGTGTCATGACGTTAGCATTCCTCGCAGTCAACAGATATGTTCTAATCACAAAAAGTACAAAAACGTAAAGACGAGTCTATCAAAGAAAATTTATTGTCGTTTTCATCAGTATATCTTGGTCGTATATCAAGTACTATCCTTCCTTCTGCAATTAGCCTATGGAGTCCTTCATTTTGGATACGACGAAAAGCTTCATGCTTGCAATGTGGGCACTGATCATTTTCAATCACCTCTTTATGGCATACTCCTTGTTATTGGAATACTTTTGCCAATTGCCATGATGGTTTACAGTTATTAACGGATATACCTTTTTGAAAGACACCACAACAAGCGGATGCAAAACGTAACCTTCTTCAAACTCTCTAGGTAGGTTCCTTTTATTCACTAGGTAGATACATGACCAGCAGAAATATTTTCATTGAGCTGAACAGTTCGAGAGATTCTTCCTTTTAGAAGAATATACTTTTCCCCTGATCCGGAAGAAAATTTGTCATGGGCGCCACCATTTTGTCTATTTAACACACAATTCCAAGCGTTCTTTTTAATTATATTGTCAGTGACGAATGGGATTTTGAAATCCCTTTGCCAAATTTCTCTGGCTAATGTAATGAAATTAAAAGTATATTCGGTAGTTGTGTTGTCATAGCTACAAAAAAGCCACTCCCCAATCGTTGGTTCACCAAGCCGTTTTGAGAAAAATACAAGTTTTTGATTGTTTCGTTATTCCTTAAACTTTTCTTTGTTAGACTAGCACGCTATACACTCTTAAAAAGTTGGGTAAAATTTTCTGGCCAATAAAGAGGTTGGTAATGTTAAAGTTTTTACAATGTTGGGCAAAATCACCGAAAAACTTATTGACCAACCATTGGTGAAATGGTTTATGTGAATTCCTATATCCAACATTGGTTAAACTTACCACCAGCCCAGATAACATGAAGCATTGGCATAATTTTTAGCCAATGTTGGCAACAGTTGGCAACAGTTGGTATTATGTTGTGTAGGCAACTAAAGGCACGGCCAACAGTTCGCCAGCCATCTGACCATATGCAACCAACAATTGTAAATTACTTGTATTGCTAACAATTGACCAACATTCATGGGCCAATTGTAGGGTATCATACATTTTAATCAACACCAAACCAACAAAGGACCACAAGAAAAATACTAAGCTGGTCATTTTGGTATCAAGCCAACCTCATTATTCTTGTAATAACAGAGATTTCTAATTTTTTACATTCACTGACAGCAAATATTTTGCAAAACGTTCACTTACATTGTGGGAATTTTTGCTAAGACAAGTGAGAAAAGTGCATGTTTTAAATGCTGTGAAATTCTATTGGAACAACAGGTTTATATACCTTTCATCTGAATGGAGCATTCCGAATTTTTCAAGGGAGATTTGTGTATATCACTTAATGTAGGTCTAACTGAAATAAATTTAAGCTGGCAATGGTGAATTCTTGCAGAAATTATGTTTCTCAGATGTACAATACAACATAAAAAGGAGAAATTGAAATATTATGAAGAAAATTGTGTTATTAATCGTTAATAATAACAAACAAGTCTCTCTGAATATATAATAGCCAAACCAAAGTATTCATTTACATATAAACTTTTGAAAAAAAACTAGCACTAGCAATGCAGGTAGCTTTTAAAACTTGAGGAAGGTAACTTCTCTGAGATATTCTATTATGGGTTCCCATAATGAGTAGTTAATTGCCCAACAATAGGTAAAGCTTTGAAACTTACTCCAGGGTTAGGTGAAACTGATAATTTAACCAAAAATTGGTAATATTTTGAACAGCTAACTAGTTGGGTAATTTTCACATTACTGCATATTGGGTAAATCAAGTGCCTAAAATAGGTAAAGCATTGAAACATTACCCAACTCCTGGGCAAGGTGAAATTGATAATTTTACCAATAATTGGTAATATTTTGCCCAACTAGCCTGGTAGGGTAATTTTCAGATTACTCCATATTGGGTGAAATTAATGCCCAACAACAGGCAAAGCAATTACTCAACCGAAATTGGTTAATATTAGCTCAAAAGTTGGTCGGACACATACTTTCCCAGTGCTGGTAAAAAGTTAGTCAAAATTTGCCCAGCATTATAAGAGTGTACATGTGTTGCATTAGTTTTCTCTCCTTCGGGAGAATTTTGGTATTTCCTAAAAACAGGAGAATCTCCCTGACTGCTGAAACTATATATCAAAGAAGAGATATATCATTAAGTCAATAACCGATAAAGTCCAAGATGTATACTCTCAGTAACCTTGTAACCAGGGAAGGAAAAGAAGGAGGTGCCTGTAGGAGTATGATTTTTCCACACAACTTTTTACCTTACATTTACACTTGTGAATAAAAAAACCACACACACATGTAGGTACTTATGCTCTACAAAATAAAACTTTTAAAAATTTTAACCTATATCACAAATTTCCCATTAAACAGGAATTATGAGTGCGTGGCTCATTGATCTTGTTGAGAAGGGTAAATGTTCCAAAACTGCTGGCTTATTCGGCAAAAAGCTTTTGTCCTAGTTTTTTAACCATGAGCTAACTTTTATCACTCATTCCACGAGTAGCATGAAGGATGCTGACATTTGTGGATCCCTGGTCTCTGAACAAGAGGGACTAAAACCAAGGAAATTTAGAAGGGATCTTCAAAATAAATTTGGTAGGGTTAAAAGAATATTCGCAAAATGATGCTGAGCTCATATTTAATCTTTAACGTTGTTTTAATAAAAGGCGCAAAGTTATGCTAAGCTCATTTTTAATCTTTCACGTTGTTTTAAGAAACTAATAAGTTGCTTTTAGGGCACAAAACCTTTGCACTATTTAGGATTCCCAGATATATAAGTAAACCTAACCAGTTAGCCGTTACAGGTTCCTGACCTTACCCAGTCCATATTAAAAAATAAAAAGGGAAGTGAGGTTATCTGTCCTCTCTCGTGACATTAGTAGAAGATGTGAACTAACTCATGCAAGAATCTTTGATGATTTTTGCATGAGTCAAGAACATTAAGAAGAGATTTGGGAACGATTAGTTCTCTTATTAAAGAAATACTGGGATAAGCGTAAGCATGCGAGATACTTCCAAGTGGGAGAAGATTTTGCTTTGCATTAAATATCAAACTTTGTCCAGATTTTAGCCTCACGGTGTAGAGTTTGATCTCAAAACCAAATTTGACCATTCGAGCAACAAACGTTGGTATACAGGGGCAATATCAATGTATTATCAACGGTTTCCGATTTTGGCATAAAGAACTATTTGCCTGAACAAAATAAATGAGAATGGGAATCAACTGCTCCCCTGTTAGTCAACCACCAGCAAACGACCGTGTATCAAAGCCTGCTTAGTACTTTTTCTTTAGTTAACAATGAAATTTCCTTTTGGACTCGTCGCTGCTCCCTTTCCCAAATTCGCTGGTCTGCCCAAAAAAGTTCCTAGTGAGGGGATGTAGCGTTGCCTCGCGCTTACCCTTGAGCCGTGCGCTCTATTGTTATAAACTAAACCTTCACATCAACCTTTATCAAGGAAAACACATGCTGTTCCTGTACTATACAATCCACCCGAGGTATATGGAATTTTGAAACAGTTACCTATGAATGGATATTTATTGGCTATTTTCTGCAAATAATTGAATGTTTTACTTATAAGGGTCAATACTCTTGTCAGTAAGTGTATTTGAGGAATCTTTTAATGATTTTAAAATGTTTGTTGCCAATTCATCTTTTAAGGGTCTGTAGACATGTAAATGCGATTCGTGCCTATTTGGTGTAAAAAGCATTAAAAATGATAAAAATGGCCGCACTTCCCATTAAAATCCATCAAATATTGACTATTTTACAAGACCATTACTGTTTTTACCTACATCATGAATGAACATGAGCTACTTATTCAAATTTGTGACGTACAGAAAGGGACCCGTCATCTGGATGTAATGTTATCCTTTGTTAGTTTCATTCCAAGGACAGCTGTAATTTTGGGATGCCAAGAGAGGTTAATTTTGGAAGTAGCAATTTAGTTCCTTGCAAATATCCACATTAAACACGAAACTAGAAACAAGCTTGTAGTAATAAACATAATTTATAAAGCAATAACAAACGAAATACAGACACTGCAAAAATCCACATCATATTTTTGCATAGCTAATGAACAATTCCCACAAATGGTACAACTTTGAAGAGAAATATCTTGAGAACGGTAAAAGATATTCAAATAATTACAACAGAATGTTGATCAGGGGATCTTAATCTAGTTTTGTTTAGTAAAACAACTGAATTTATTAAATGTCCATAGACCTTTAAAACAAATGTTTCAGCATCGCAAAGTTAAAATTTCTTAAGGTACAATAACACCATTACTGTTATAGCTGAATGTGTTCAACTTTATATTAGATAATTCAGCATTTTGCAGAAATTGATGGAATTCTTTTTACTATAAGTTGAAGTGAATGTTTAACATAGGAATATAATTTAATACTGGTCTTCTGTGGTGCTAACCTGTTTCCGTTCAGATAAGAATGTAAGAAAATTTCTGATCGCATTCGATTTTACTCTGTCATATCCAAATAATGCAGTTGCATTGTAAGCACAGCCATTACCTAACGGCAATGACAAAATCTTCTGATCTGCAAACATTCTGTTGCTTTAATTTTATTCAGAACTAGATTCTTCATATTTGAATTAAATGATTATTTTTTTTCATTGATGTAACGCTGTCGTTAATGTTATAACCAATCCGTTTCAAAAAGTCATCGTATGAGGCGAGTCCAGATTCAGAGACCTGGGAGTCAGTCCCCTCCATTTGGGCTTTTTTGTCGTGGACATCATACTTACAAATTTTGGATAAATTGGTACTTTTTCACTCTTATTAAGACAATATCATGATTTGGTAAAATGATGATCACATGCCATACTTCCTGTGACATTTAAATAGGTGTCGTACCAGGTATTCACAAAGAGCTTTTCAACAGAAGGAAGTAAATACCTAGAATTTTGTCTAAATGTCATGATAAATTTCATTAATATGTAAATGACATTTAGGACGCTCGATCTTGTGGTTAAATATTGGAAAGAAAATGACATAATGCGGAGTACGGCCTTATACAGTTGCTTACAATGTCACTTAATGGACAGGAAAATGACTGATGGAAACAAAATATTATATTAACAGCGCCAGTCATTGTGATGATGTGTCGTGAATATGACTCGAAGACAAATAGAAAAGCTGTTGTTCCACGGCAGTACTGTTGAAAGTGAGGTGTCACGGATCTTCCTGTCCCTACCAAAGTTTCCTTTAACACTGATGCCCATACCAGCGATATAAATATATAATATTTCATATTGGAAACATTTTACCAGAGAATATCTGTCTTTAACAGATTAATTTTTAACAGTGTAGATCAGCTGGCTGGGCTAAAATATGGGTGGCGTTAGGATTTCCCTAACAGGTAAACTAGCTTCCACGACGGTCGGGGCGCTTTACAGTTTTTTACACGGTGGGTGCATTACCAAAATGCAATATTTGCCCAGTGAAGATCTTACAGATGTATTACGTTATATCATGACTGTCATAACTTGTCTTGCACAATATACAGGCTGATTTACCAAGTTTAGTGCCATGTTAGTAATTTGTCGAAAAACAGGGTTGCATTGAGCAAGAAACGAGCTAACCTTATTTAGGGTCACATTTCAGAGTCTGTTTTCGTTACGAGCCGAAATAGATAAGACCGTCTGATCCCTAACAGACCTAAATTGCGTGGCGTGGTACCCACCCCTTCTATACTACAAAAAAGCTTCGCGAATAAAGTACTACAGTCTACCGATCAACAGCAAAAGAGAATAACTGTGGAATCCCCGACATTTTTAGAAAAGTTTTAAAATTGCTTTACATAAAAACTATGGAAACCTGTGTAAGGTACATGAACTACGTACGTCACGTTAAGCCTCAGATGATCAAATGATTAATATTTATCTACATGAAAACCTTCTTGGCCTTTTGGCTAAGTTCACGTGTAATATCTCTTCTTTTCAGCCAGTCTAAAGCGAGGCCACGCATGACAAACCCATGGTGTAGAGCAGTGGTCCCAACCCGGGCGGTATCACGCCTGGGGCGTTTTTGCAACCAAGGGGGCAATGTTTGTAAAATGAGATATGAAATAAATCAGGGCTTAAAAAGATATCAAGTACTTTCCTCTAGCAAAATTTTCCGAAAAGTATGCAATAAAATGGACTCGAGATAAAATGGAGTCAACAGATATAGAAGGACTTACTCTCCCTCTTTAGGGATCCTACAAAGTTGGTGAATTATGTCATCTGCTAGATGCCAGGAAATCGCATTTAACAGTTTATCACTTCTACGTTTTATCTCATCTGCTAGATGCCAGGAAATCGCATTTAACAGTTTATCACTTCTACGTTTACCTTATGCAGAGCTCCACGATGCGCTACCACATTTATCGATGCCAAAATTAATAGTGACGAACACAATACGTAGCTTAATGTGTTAAAAGTCCTTTCGGACTCCGGATGAAAAGTTTCCGGTCTCTGAAGCGGTTTCTCGGTCTTGGAAGGGGTAGTCTCGCTCTCGGATATTGAGGTTTGGACTACAACATTGTTTCAGACATATGGCCTAAAAGTAACAGCCGTGTAGGATAACAAAAGCTCGCACGCCTGCCCAGGGCGGCCTTCACCTGACGTTCGGGTAGACATGTTTTGGTGCAGGCAGGTCGGATGAAACCTTCTTGTCAGTAGATGGCCGAAGTGTACGTACCTGCTACCGTCCTGCCTCTGTAACCAGAATCCCACAGCTCTTGCTACTTTTCGTAAATTCAGAGACCATGATTTGAAAAAGCGACTGATGACTCTCTTTGTGCCTGGCCACTTGTTGTATGGAACATTAGTGATAGCTGCACAACTTTAAGGGTTGTTACTGTGTTTGTAAGCTCAAAACATAGCCTTGTGCAAGGCTTAGACCCCAATGCCAACACACCATTTTTAATATAAAGGCTTACCATCAATGTAGTTTGTACCATACAAAATGACATGTGCTGCAAATTTTATCAAAACATTTGGACAATTTAATTGCTACTGCATGTGAGGGTAAACACAGCATGTAGCTTTGAAACCTCTTGCAAATCAAAGCAAGTAATATCCACTCCCACTACAGTTGTGTGTACAGCCGGTCAATTACCCTTGAGCCTAACCTTATCGCCAACCTAACCTCCCCAACTGAGCCAATATAGGGTCAGATACTAGTAGGTAACACACACTGCAGTCATCTGCAAACTAGCCTAGCCTAGGAGCAATTAATAGTAATATATTAACGTATACAAAATGATAGCCTATGTTGCACTCTTATATCAAATAAAGTACAGACTGCCTTAAATGAAAAAACTGTAACTATCCACAATTTCATAGAAAAACCTGCGTTGTTGTAACTTATACTATACTGAATTCCATAGAACAATTTGAGTCAATACACACACTACTGGTTAACTGGCCAACTTTAAGGGTAAGATATCTACGCCATGGAAGTCAAGCTGTTTATACCAACCAATTATTAGAGACTAAAATGTCATTCTTAACTTGAGATATCATGTTCAGCCATAACTATTAGAAATAGAAATTGATTTTGAAACTTCTGCCCCTTCGATCGTATGTACAGTTTCATTAGCCTAGCGTTTTATCCTAACGTACAGGAACATGGACTACTCTTCACATAATCACTACAGATTGCAACATCCCATAATCGTTTTCTTTGTCCATTTATTCAACAAAAAATGTTTGTTCTCAATAAAATTCGAGTGAAAGTTTGCATACCTTCCTTTTTTGTCGATTAGACACTCGACATTTTTTCGAATGTGAAAGCTAGGCAAATTGAGCCTCAATCGGATGTTGTCCAACAACCTTACACCCTATGTGTCTGAAACCTTCCAAAGCATACTAACACACTTTTTACACTTCAATCTGTAAGAAACCCGCAGAACTGTGAAAGTGCCTGAATTATCCTAAGAACCTCAAGGGGTATTGCTAGCATCCCAAAAGGCAGTAAATTGGTTCTTTTAAATCGGGGATATCCCCATTTCACGGGGTATCCCCAGTTGACGGGTGTGTATTTTAACGATTATCCCCGGTAGGCGCTGAAAACGCACCCAATTACCCTCGTTGGATGTAACCTTTCCTAGCAAATGGGTACTTTTGTAAGTAGCCAATCGGGCAATTTTTTACTTAACAGTTTAACAGGAATCATACGTAACCAACCAGGGTAACAATTTACCCCAACAGCTTTTAGAATGCACATAAACATCACAAATTAAGCAAATTACTTCAGCAACATGGAGCCCAAACTGCGCCTCCACCTTAAACACAAATTACGGTAAAAACCGTGGGTGAACACATTCCCCGGGGAACTCCCTTTAATAAGTCATGTCACAGGACTGCAACGGTACTTACTCCAGGGAGCTGCTACAAAGCGCCCTGCTAACACCTCTCCTGTACTGTGATCAACAAAACTTTGAACTGGCTTGTACACGGATAAGAATAGGTACCTTCGATGATTTATTAAATGTATCCTAGTTGTGACATTATTGAAGACAGCCCTCAAATCATTTAAATACTACCCGACAAACCCTAAAAGTGACTTTAGAAATCTTTCATTCTTTAAAATCTTATCCTCTACTATTTCTAATACCTGTATCAGCAATTTCTTAGAATATTCAAAAGTACGAAAAAGTCTTTCTAACAGTCACAGATGTCCTGAACTTTAGAGTACACTTCCTGCATTTTCTTCGCTGCTATTTATAATGGGTTTAATCACCACGAAATGTGAAACAAAGATCCATTACACGTTAAAGAAAAGAAACTAAAAACTGTTTTTACCACGTCATTTATATTAAAAATTTTGACTTCAAATGCCTGATTTACCGAAATTACTTAATGACGCGGGTACTCACTCAAGCTGATCAATCTGAAAACAACCAAGGAGTGTTTGTAGATGTTTTCTTGCCTCATAGTTTTGCTTCTTGTTTTACAGCAAAGTGATCATGAACCATTGTCTTAGATCAGAGATGTGAATGGGAAAGTAATGCTTGCATGTCGGTCACCACCAAGCTCAAATTACACGGCTCTCTGGGTCTTCATCTTCTGGGTTCTTACCAAAAACCGTTCCGGGGAGGGAGCTGTTAAGACCTACTTTCAAGATCATTTGCTTTTGGGAATTATATGTCATTTTTCAATCGAATGTAATATTTTTTTACCTTGTAGTCAAATACGAAACTAAAGATTTCAAAACCGCTGGAGTTCCTCTTGCTCCGTCCCTGCATTGTTTAAAGGGGCCTTTACCTAAATCCCTGAAAGCATGATGTTATAGTCAGTGCACAGACCAAATGTCATATCAAACGATTTTGCTTGTCCCAAACAAATCATTCAGACTCTCGTGATACCAAAATGCAATAACCGAATGTATAATACTTTCTGCGACATTAATAAGTGTAATACCAGAAATTCACAAAGGGCTTTTCATCCAGAGGATGTTAATACCTGTAAGAACTTAATAGAAAAGTCATGTAAAATGTCATACCCATAATGTGTATTACATCTTGGACGCCCCACCTTGTGGTCACGCCTTGAAGATTAGGCAACGACATAAAGAGGAGTATGGCCTACACAGTTACAGAAAGGGAGTAAGTAGTCGTGACAATGCTGTTTTGAGTCCAAGAAATTCAAAATAATCTCTCACGTCCCTTACAAGTGTCTGCTATGATGTACCTTGATACTCCATATTTAAAGTAAACCTAAAAACTTCTGTGTTAATTTGACAATTAAGTGATAAATATACGGTCATATGCCTATGCCTATGCTATTCAGGATGGCATTTTCAAATTTTTTGGAGTTAGAGTTAGATGAGGTTTTACGGCCCAGTTTCTAACCAATTGGTTTAAGTCGAGCCGGCCACGACCTTTTTTCCAGTTGTGGCAAACTTTTTGGAAAAGTATGTAAGCTGCATAACTATGAAAGAAGAATCAAAGCTAACTCTGGGGGTATGGGCAATGCAGGGGGAGCCTCCGGTGTTCTGCGGTATTTACGGAATTGTTGACATTAGATATACTTTTAACATTCAAATGATATTGGTTGCGCCATTACAGAAGATGAGAATTTCATTTTAACAGTTTCCATTTATTTTTACTAAAGCCTAACTCACACTGAAGCAGGGGATAACGCATTTGGGTATGATAAATCAAGTAATCATGAGGTTCCGGTACCGACACAACTGGGTGCCTGCAAATCACGCAGAAAATAGTACATTTGCCATGTCAGCCATTACATAAAGAAGTTTTTCAAAGAGATGATAAAAAATCATGTGATATATAAAATCCAAGGTCAAGAAACCCACCAAACAAGCCTTTGTGCTATATCCAACATCCTCAAATCGTAAACAGTACATAGCCAAGCTAAAAAAGTGTTCAAATTTGCAGAACAACTGATAATTGGCGACTAAGGGAAAGGCCAGAAAAAGACCAAACACCTTAGCGATTAATGAATATAATGCGTGCTGAATTAAGGGCAATGGATAAATTTGAGCACCTACTACAAGTATTTTCAAAGGTGGTTCATAAAAGACCCACTTCTCGTGACGTCATGTTTTGCTTACCCCGTCAAGTTGTAGAAAATATGGTGGCAATGTTTTTTGTTAGCACACTGTCACTTACACACACTGTCTGACTTCAATTGATTGGTCACTTCTGGTAGGCATGTACGTCTGTATCTCCTCGCTTATTTTCCCAACATGGCGTCTTTTGGCGTTGCCATTAGAAGCATATTGTTAGCTCGTACGTTAAAAACACCCATATTTAGCTACAGGCTTCACACCCCAATGATTTCCCCATTGACTTACACACTAAATCAGCTCTGTTCCGAGGCCTCTGCAGCCTTGTCAAAGTTCACAGCTGTTTCAATCTACCCCTCATATGAAAACTGAGAAGTTTGCCAATCATGGCTTTACAAAATTTTTATACCATGACGGTTTAGATTTTGAGCTACAAGGAGTTGAAGTTTTTAGAGGGTACACCCCTCCCTAGTTCTCTTCAACATAACAGAAAATGTCCCTTTTGGATATGAATTTTTAAAATGGTCTAAATCACCTTCAATCTACCTCCGCATCCACACTCTGACAGGTTCTCTTTGAGTTCATGGGGTTTCATTAACCACTGGGCAGTTTATCATGACAAAATTTGGTATAAACTAGAGTTTAAAGTACTACATTTTTGAGGGTGTACATTTGACGCTCAAGAACATTACTCTAATGGAGATGTGAGGCCTACATGGACCGCTACTTGCGTGACAATGTCCGGCAATATCGCCAGCTGTTTCTTAAATCATTTATACACACGACATCATTGCATTTCCTTGTTTAGAGGATTCGACTGTATTTATAGGTACGTCTTTAACTCCAACGGTTCTGTTTCATTCTGATGATTACTGTAGAACCCGTGAACAGCTTCTGTTTCTAAGGTAAATGTAAGATCTAGACGTGCTCCTAACTACAATCCAGTGAAACGAAAGCAGGGATGGAAAACATTACGGCAGAAGAGATTGACGTTGTTCCTGGACATCATTGGATAATAATTTCTTTTATCTTGATAGTAATAACGGTAACAGGTATCTTTGGTAACACACTTATGTTCATCGCCTACTGCTTATCTCGGAGACTTCAAACGAAGACTAACATGTTTGTCATCAATCTCGCTGCAGCTGACATCCTTACGTGTGTTTGCTTACCAGTTAATTCATTGTCTTTATTACTTGATGTAAATGTGAACACGAGATCTTGGCTAAACACACTGTGCGCAGTTGACTATGGGGGCTTGAGATATTTCTGTGCACCAGTTTCCAGACGCTGGCATTTATCGCAGTGAACCGATATGTTTTAATCACGAAAAGTACAGAAACATACAGACGGATCTATCGAAGAAAGTTTACCTTAATTTTCATCAGTGTCTGTTGGCTGTTTTCTACACTAACTCTCATTCCGCAGTTAGCTTTTGGTATCCTCTATATTGGATACGACGAAACGCTACATGCTTGTAGCGAGGGCACCAATCCACGTTGGCAACATCTATCTGATATGATTCTTGTAATTGTTTTTGTTTTGCCGACTGCCGCGATAACTTACAGTTATGGACGGATATATCTTTTTCTGCGACGTCACAATGAACTGATGCAAGAAGGATTGCCTTCCGAAACCTCCAGGTTTGCTTTCCTTACTTTTTAGGTAAACACGTGATCAACATGAAATGTTTTAGTCTATTGGAGTTAAAACATTCAAGTTTCAATTCAATTACTGATAACGTCCGAGTGTTACTCTCAGTGACGCCATGAGCGGGAGGCGCAATTTTTTCCCACCAGGTTATGGGCAAATCATGCCAATGGACCAATCAACTTCTTGGAAATTGGCCACGCCCATTACTCCCAAAATGCCAGTTTCTCTTCATGTTTTGATAATTCTGACGCCCGATTATGAAAGAACATGTCAAATATCACCATAAAATGTAACCCTTACCTATTATTTAACCCTAACCACTATTTGGAGAAAATTTTCAAAATTCCTGAAAATTCGGATTTGCCCATAACCTGGAGGGAAAAATTAAGCCAGCGGGAGGAGAGGGAGTGCACGATGGAGTTTTATTTTGGGCATACAATGTCTTAATATTCATATTCGGCCCCTTACTCTTTTCATGGTTGAATCGAAAAATGTATAAAAATTCTATGGAAATGCCAAGAAAAGGGCTATTACTAGTAATCAGTACCTTAAATGATCTTAAAGAAATATGTTCTCTACAAAATGAATAAAAGGATACACCCATTTATGCAATTGTCGTGGGTGCACTAGAACTTGAGAAATCGTTCCAAAACTGCTTGCTAAGAAGGGGAAACATGCAAATATCGAAACTTTGCCGTTCTTTGAGGATAATTCAGGCAAAAGTCTTTGTCACCTTGCAACTATCGGGAGTATTTGGGGGTTATTTTAATCAATGGGTGCACGAATCGAAACACTTTTGGTATAGCCGTAGGCCTACGGGATCTTCCCAGTTTGGGACAGATGGTTGTTGCTCAAAATTTTGAATTTTGTCCGAATACTACCCTAATTACAAGTGGGCGTACACTTTGATTCTGGAACAATGCGGACATTCAAAACAATAAATCTAGGCATTCGAGAACATTATATTTAACCGATACCCCAAACAATTGTTGAGGGTTTTGGCCAAAACTTTCATCAACTCTTTGCCCGAAGAAATAAATGGGGATTACAATAACGATTTTACAACAACGATTTATTACTGGCAATCATCCCCTGCACTACTAGCCAAAGAATTTTTGTCTAGAGACATATTTCTCTGGTTTCGTTAAAAGTTGATTCTTTTTTTTTCTTGGTTACCTTGCAAAAATTCTAAAAAACGCTTCCCCACAAATTTTTAGCGTTGAAAGTGGCGTTAGTTGTTATTGCCAAAAATCACCTGTCCCGGGCCGTGTGCTGACTGTCGTACACACTACCCTGTCAAATCATATTTACCCATTCTGAAGGGAAAAGGGACCAATTAGCTTCATGAAGTTGCCACTTTATCATTCTAGTGTAATAAGATGTTGTGAGATATCGCTAGTTAATCACATGTTCGCTACATGTATATCTTTTAGGCCTAATTGTTACACCTCGTATGGTTGAAGCCTCTTAAATGACAATTACGTCTTATATTTCACTTGATATTTCAGCATCTAAAAGAATCGTATGGATATGTTGAGATGAAATTGTGTCAATCTTGCAGAATCTCTTCCAGATCTCGAAATAGTCTTTATTGAAATAGTCTTTATTCTCTTCATTTTATTATATATAAAAGGAATATACTCAGAACTATGATCATTTATTTCTTTCTATTATTTGATGTTGTAGGGTTGATAACGAGTAATAACTTATCTTTTCCAGTAAAGCATTGCACGTGGGAAAGTCTTACATTATATAAGTATAATACCACATAGTAACAAGAGACCGACCTCTACGGAAGGCATGGACAAGTGGTAAAAGGATCCGACTTGCAGCCGTAAGGTCTAGGGTTCGAATCTTGGCCGGGTCCCGAAGGCTTTAAAAATGGAACTTACTGCCATTGTGCTTGGTGTTAAGCATAAGCAATGGAGTAAGGAAAACAAGCCAGTGAGCAACAACTGGAAAAAGGTCGGTTCGTCTTAAACCAGTTGGTTAGAAACCGGGCCGTAAAACCTCATCTAATTAACTAACAAATTTACCGATTTTATTACCAAGCCACTTGATATTACATTCTACCGCTAGTTGTTGCTCAAAATTTTCCAGCTCTATTTCATGCTAAAATTATTCCTAAATAAGTAGTGCTAAATCAGAGAACATATCAAAAGAAATTAGCTTGTTATACTTTAACAAGAAATATACCATTTTCCATAAAGCCGTTCACAAAGCAAATATATCCAGTGATTAATCTAGGCAACAACAAGGATCGACCCTATTCTCTAACATATGGATATCTTGTGTCGAAGGCAGTTGAAAACATAGCTAATGTGAATGACTAAAAAGATTTTCCTATCTTAGTTTGAAAAGTAATATCGATATAAGTACCTCAATCTCAGAAGAACTTCAAATAAGCAAACTTTTAGTGCTCTAAATTG
>WURT03497549.1:8612-18627 GCA_009936505.3 Holothuria glaberrima | reverse complement strand
AAATGAATTAAAAATTACAAAACAAGTTAGATTCCAAAATTATGAAACAGATGTAAAATATTGAGGAAGAATTGACATGAAGGATCGAAGCAAGTCTTTATTAAGAAAATTGACATACATACACTGAAGTGCATTGGTTAGTCTTGTGGCAATTGTTAGAGGTGTACTGTATCACTGTTAGGACGGTTTTTTGTCATATTTGAAACTTAATAAGCAGAAAAATCATTAACGTTGCATACAATTACATCAAATAGGCATAAAAACATGCAAAAAACTGGCAAAGACCTACAAGTATTAAAGTCTTCTCCAAAGTGGGTGAAGTTTTGCATTTGGTCCTCATAATCTGATGTGTTGCATTCACGTTTGTTTTATATTGTACAGCTCATGAGAAAGGTCTAGTTCCTCTTCATGTGATGTGCAATGGTTCGGTGATCTCAAAATCAGTTTTGTTTGAGTACAAAGCCAGACGAGCTGCTAAAACTCAACAAGGTTCGTCGAAACAGTCCCAACAACAGGAGTGGATTGAGTTAAATGGTGAGTTTAGCGCCAAAAGAGAATGAACTCAGTTGCAGTCATGCTTTCAAGCATTTTCTAGATAATTTATTTTATGTTACACTTGTTTTTCGGAGTTTTAAAAGGAAAGAATGTGTGCGCAATTTTATTATAGTAATTGTGTCAGAAGTGAAATTTTTTTTTCTTATATGCACATCTCAAAACGAAGATTTTTGAATGGAGCTGTATTTATGAAGTTTTTTGCACTTTCTGTCAAATACTGTAACAGCTAAGTGAATAAGATAGGTAAAGAAAGTCTGTTTTCTGCAAAAGTGCAAAACACATTTAAGTCCTTTTGAGCTGAGAAAAAGAAAACAGATGATGAAAATTAAAGGCTGGAGAAAAGATAGCTCTTGAGATGAAATTTGAGACTGTTGTAGCCTTTTTGAGTTTGTGAGGTTGTTCCAAAGATTAGAAACCTCCCCCCAAATCCCTCCCAATATCTAGATCCCCCTTCGAACAAAAAAATGCTGCTAAATATTTTGGAGGGGGAGTTTCCCCCTCTCCATCCTTTGAATATATCCTCACCACCCTTGAGAGAAACTCCCCCCCTTGAAAAATGGTGTATCTACCTGAGCAACCACTGCCTGTAATGGGCAATGTTTTGACAATCACAAATCCACAAGAATTTGGGTGATGTTGCTTTTTTAAACTGCCTATGCTGCCTGTCACCTGCCATTTTTTCTGTAAAATTATTATCTACATTTTCAACAAGCCTAAACTGCCTTCTTTTTCAAAGTTCTTTACAATGCTAATAATCTATGTGGGGTTAAATTTCAGCAAATAAGTTCTTACTTTTGCAAGAGCTAACTTGTCAAAATTGTGTGGATTACTAGACCCAAAAGATTTTATTAATCAAATCTGGAATTTAAGGACAACACAGACTTGTCTTGAATTCAAGTGAGCAGATTGTCTTATACAGTACTGTATATTCCATCAGTGTCCAATGTAAGGGTACTTTACTCATGGTGGAGCATTACAGTGAATGCTAAGGTGCCCAGATAGGAATTAAGCATCTGGAGCAAGTGGTGACAGTCATGTGACCTATATCGTAGCTATAAATAATAGGGAAAGTCTACTATGAAAGAAAAGAATGAGTAGAAGGTATCTTATTATCTACTTGTACTGATTTTACAAATTTGTGAATCCATATGCCATTGGGTAAACCCTTACCTGGAGAAACTTACCTATCCATAGTTTTCAGTCTTCTTTTTTTTTTGGCAGTACTTATTATTGTAGCCATGTTTTCAATGAATTCAAGAACTCTTTTTCATCTACAAGGTCATTCTGCAATAATCCAACTTCTTAATATTTGTGATATTGACTGCATTGTGTTTTCCTGAAAATAAATCCAATAAAGCTTGTCAAAGGTTGTGCTTCTTTGTCTGAAGTTGCCTCTTCTAGACATCTTCGATTTTTTTGTTATCTATTTTCTTTTGTTGGCGAATAAAGCATCTTTGATGCAGCATGTGATGTTTTTTAACCTTCGTTTACAGAGAGACAGTTTCAAATGGCTTTGTTGGAGAGGTTGGAACAGGTTGAGAAAAGGCTGTGCCATGTTCCCTCAAATATCACTCAACAACAGGTAAAGAAATCTAATATAGTCCCCACCCCCTTCCCCATACCCACCACCACTACCTCTCCCTCTAAAAAAGCAAAGCTGAATGAAGCAGCCTCATTGACGAGAAAACAGTAAGAGGAATAAATTTGGGTGTTTCCCCAGTGTCAGCCAAAAGACAATGATGTAGATCATGGGGAGGGGAAAAGCAAGGGCAGGGAAAAGGAGAGGAAGGAAAAGGGAATGGGAAGGGTGAATGGTAAAAAGGAAAAGGAGAGGGTAGAAAGGTATGGGTACCTAAATCTCAGTCTGTAAGAAATGTTTTGTCAGTATGTTTGAATTTTAAGTCACCTGTGTAGCTAGTTAGTTAGATGAGGTTTAACGGCCCAGTTTCCAACCAATTGGTTCAAGTCGAGCCGGCCACAACCTTTTTTCTTCGAGTTGTGGCTCACTGACTTGTTTTCCCTTACTCCATCACGCACAACGGCAGAAGGTTCCATTTTTAAAGTCTTTGGTATGACTCGACCTGGAATTGAACCGGGGCCTCCCGCGTGAGAGGCGGATGCTCTACCACTAGACCAAACACGCGGTCTGTGTAGCGTTAAAATCAATGGAAGCGGGAGGGTTGGTAGTGGAGGTGGTGGTGATGGGGGGGGGAGGGGGATTGAAAGGGTGTTTGCAGGGAGAGTAAGTGTGTAAGAGTACATGTTATACAAGGTTAGAGTGTACTTTCTTACAGTAAAGTCATAGAAATGATGTAATGCAGCTGCTGGCATAGAAGAATAAAATTGAATTAGAATTTCGTCTAAAAAAATTATGATCACTGTATCCATGGGTCAAACTGTAAGTGCTGCATTTGGATATACGTGATGAGAACCATCTACTGTAGCTATAGTGCATCTTTCTTTTATAATTTCAGCTGCACATGTATAGATAAATAATGAACACTTAAATACCAAGCATAAATGAAGTTGTGCAGGAACATCTTTTTACATCTGGCAAATATCCAAGGAGCAGTACTGTTCCTTTTTAATTTCAATAAAAGCTCTGTAACATGTTGGAAATGGAACACATAAACATCAGCTGCAAATTATTCATTTGTTATTTTGTCAGCTTCATGTGAGTCGAGGTAGGACATAGAAATATGCCAGGCTTTTTTTCTTTCAATTTTGAATTTTTCAATATTAAAAAAGTGTCTTTTCAGCAAATCCAGGAGTTTAATTCTTAGAAATATAAAACATTCTGTTTACAACAAATGAGTGCAATCACTCACAGAGGTGTTTGTGATAGTGCCCATGTCATGTAGTGCTATCTGTACTTTATCGAAATGATCATTTCAAAAGTTTAGATAAAAATGTTGGACAGATTTTTTCAGTCATGGCATTTTAGCGTACTATTTTATTACTTACGATTTTGCGAATCACAAACAACGTTTGGCTGTTTTATAGCAAATCTAAATTTTAAAAAATCATTTTATTAAACCAGAAGAGCTGATACTTTGATGGAATAACTGTGAACTTCAAGCTTTGATTTCAAGACAACCAACACAAAGGTGGGAGTGTTTTGGTTGCAGTGCTAGTGAAAATGTCCATTTTCAGTTCAGATTTGTTATAATTGTGAAAAATGATATCAAATAATGCTGTCAACCTTATCCAACCAGTATGGTGTAGAGTTAAAGGTCAAACATGTTTTCAAAGTTTCCAGAACAACAGTCTTATAGGTGCAACTGTCTGCTTTAGTATCGGTTATATCTGCTGTTTTGCCCATCATATATGTATTGCTTTAAGCTTGGCAATAAAAGAACTTTCACTCCAGTGAGTTTAGTGAAAGTGAATTTTTTTTTTCACCACAAAAATCAACCTTTTTTGTTGTGAAAATGGGCAAAATTGTTCAAAGTGGGTACTGGTTCTCAGTTTCAGAATATTTTTTTTTAAAGAGCAATTGCAGTGAACTTGATCTGAATTTGTTTACCCAAACATGCTACAGCCGAAAATAAAATGAAAAAGCAAGTGGATATGCAATAAAGGTACATGTGGGGTGGGGAGGGGTGGCAGGTGGGAGACGGTTGTCTCAAAAGACAGAAGTTGAAACAAAAAGTGACTCTCTCCCACATATTTTAAATCAAACTGTGATGAAGGATTATTCATGTCATTTTCAAACAACCTTTTGTTTTTTTAATTTTCTCTCAGGGTTCATCTGGTCTATGCAATTCTCATCTCTCGTTTGAGGAGAGAGTCATCAATGTCTGCAAGAAACTGATGCAGATCATACCATCAGACGACACCCTCCTCCTTACCAGAGATCAGATTCCACGAGGAATGTCTTTGCTCCACTATGCAGCTGCTCTTGGCTATGCCAACCTCATCAAGACTCTCAGGCAATGGAGGTAGGTAGACATGGACGCAGGTGGGGCTCATCTTGCTCTAGCCCTACATCTTTCCTAATTTTTTGTAGACTTGAAAATAGTCCACCGTTTAGTCTTTCAGTTTTGCCCCTAACATATTTATTTACTATACTTAAAAAGGTCCTCACTACTGAGACTGAAATTTTGCTGAATGCAAGGGTTTTTATCTTTTGTTTTCTGTAATTAAATTAATGTGATACCAAAATTGCAAAGCATAAACTGTTTGAGGAGGGGGAGCAAGATTGGCATCTCTCTAGCATGTCTTCTTCCCCATGATCTCAATCCCCCACCCCACCCTCCCATTTTAAATTTGTGCTCCTTGTGAGTTATAATAGTTTTGCAAAATCTCTTTTCATTAGATGGGCACAGAATTAAAGCTCAGTTCATCACTTTATTGTTCAATTAATAAGTAATTAAATTTCCCAGCAATTCTCCTCTCACATGGGATAGGGAACTTTTGACTCAAAAACTCTGGCATTGTATGAAACAAGGTTATTGAGAGTGAGATACTGATCACCAAATTGGTTTGCTGTTCACTCTGCTCCATCCGTGATGTGAAATACTCTTTCCATTTATGAAGGGTTGGCTTTGAGATATTAATAAGAAAACCAAGCGATGGATATGACAAGATTAAATTTCTTCAGGCCTTGGCAGTTACTTGTTCTAATGAATATAAGGGCTTTTCTGCATGCGTCAATTTACATTTTCTTAATTAAACTTTTAGACATTGGTAGTCAAAATTTAATCAATGTTCAAATATTACTTTTCCCCTGATATAAAGTCACATGATGGGCCTATTTCTTTAAGTCGTTGATGCAAAGGAAGTTGTCCTAAGGCTTTGTTTGAATGTTATTATAATTAGCTGATACTTCTTTTATTCTTCATATTCTCTATGGAGTCTTAAATTTTGTCAATCAAACCAGGGGTTCAACAACCAGGAACCTTAATTACAACTATCTAAAGATAAATAGTCCTCTGCCAATTGATATGGACGGCTTCTATAATTTAACAATTAACTGCCAAAATAATGCCCTAAGGTTCACATGTGGTGGTGCATGAAAAAGTTTGGAAAAAGGGCAGATATGCAAAGCTTAGATGCATGGTAAGAGAATTGAAAAGTTACCAATTATATCATTGATAAAGCTCGTTTTCCCATCAGCTTGAAATATCACAGGACACCGACCTTGCTTTTGTGATATTAATAATAATATTGTGTGCTTATGTAGCACTTTTTGATCTACATCAAAGCGCTTTAAACATTTTCATCACAATCATGTCATTCCTAAACGTTCTTAAGCCCCTGGGGACTATACTAACCATGGTACCTTTGTAGCACTACTGGTTAAATTTTCTCACACAATTCATGTAATATTATTATTCCTGTTCCTATCTCTTATGAGGAGCACCCAGCAAAAAGGCAACACATCCCATTTTTAAAGTCTTTGGTATGACCCGACTGGGATGTGAACCGCAGTCTTTCAACTGAAAGGCGGATGCTCTAACCACAAGGCCAATCAGTCAGTTAAATTGTATAAATTAATATTTTTACCTTAAGAAAATTAGTCAAGGAGATGCTTTACAACAGTCAGTGACAGAGGCAAAGAAACACCTGTTACTGTGTCTGACTATGGCAAACTTGAAATACATTTATTTTGCTTCTAGACTTGGCACCATTTGGTGATATTAATTGAGAGGAATATAGAATATTGCTTATTAAAATCCATGAGCAAATTTTTCCTGGTTTTTATCATTACGTACATCTAGGTATGAAAACTTAGGAAATTATACTGTTTGAGGTTGTATGTTGTGTGTGTTGCATCAACATAACTCAATGTAGCTTTTTATCATTACTTATCATTAGCCTCACCAATTATGTGTCGATAGAACCCCCCTCCCCCACCTCACAAAAAATGTCCCATTTCAAGAATTGTGAATAATTATGTTATCATTCAAACCTTTAAAAATTTGGATGAATAAATTATTCAGAAGGTACAAAACAAAACAGTGAATTTCTTTTGGTGAGGGACTAAGTTTCTTCAAAAGCTTCTTTAGTTTGATTAACCTATCATATATCTATAAATCATGGCTTTTAAAGAGTGAACCTCCACGAATGCAGTATTTCCTCTTAAATAAGTTCGAACAAAAGAATACATTGTGTAAAACCATAAGTCAGTGCAGTTATGGTGTGTTATTTGTGGTAGCAGACACATGAGCACATGGGACCATTAACATTGGGAAGGATTGGTGAGGGGGGCACAAGTCTTTTTAACAAAATCTCTGTGTGGGCATGAAATTGGGTTCTTTTTTTGGGGGGGGGGGTTATAAACTGTACCTTGTCAGTTTGAGTAAAGAGTAGTCCTTTTGTGAACTTTATTATTTTTTATGAAATTACTTTTTGTTTATTCTTATTTCTTATTTATTCTTATTTCTTATTTTTTCTAACAGGGACATCAGAGAATGTTTAGCCCTGGAGCTAGAGGTGGATCCATTGAATATTGACAACCACTCCTGTACCCCTCTGGTTTGTTATTATTTCAATTCTCATCTTCCAATCATATTTAAGAGTGAACTTTTTTGAAATCGAGTGTTGAAAAAAGTCTAGTATGACATTAGTGAAGGTTGGTAATTTACATATCTAAGGGGCACCATAGACTTGAGTGTCAGTTGAAACTAGCAACTAAGCTACAAATGACTAACTTCTGGACAAAATGAAACCATTATTCCTCTTGTCTCTGGTAAAGTCATAGATAAGGGAGGGAGGGGGGCAAGGGGGATGGGCTGACAGGTGTGCCTTTCTGTCTGGGCAACTGTGCATTGTGGAGTGTGATATCCTGCAAGTTAGGGAGGTTTGGATGCCAAATTATCTCCCAGACTGGTGACCTTTGAGTGGTCAAGGTATCTATATTTAAGAGTGTGATTCCCTGCAGTCTAGGCAGTTTGGTGTACCAAATTTTCTGACCTTTGCCAGTAGATTGATGGTATCGAGACTCTTGCCTAGGATCTACCTTTTCTCATGAAAATATTCTAGATCTGCCAACTCCTTGGAGGATTATGTATTGTAGGATACTTTTTCTTCTTTTTCAAACAGATGTGGGCCTGTGCTCTTGGTCACAAGGATGCAGCCCTCCGTTTGTATGAGTGGAACCCAAAATGCTTGAGAATGTCTGATAGGTTGCATCGCCTTCCTATCAGTACGGCCCGGGCCAGGGGCCACACATCCCTAGCAGACTGCCTGGAAAAAATGGATGGACAGAATACTACCCAAGCTTCAAGCTCCCAAATATCACAGCCAATTGAGATACCAAACACCTTAAGTCAACTCCCTGCATTCATGATTTCATCCCCAGCAAGTCAGACCCCTGATTCATCTGTTGGGGCAGACTTCTCCCCCATAGGTTTAGAGAACATTTCTCCTTCTTCAGGTGTGCTTTCCCAGTTGTCTGTGAGCCCTCACTCCCAGGGGGGAAATTCCCCTCAGTCCATATCTAGCCCCCACATGTCTCCCCATGGTAATGGTGCTAGTGACACATCAGAGGGCTCCATACCAACCTCCCTGTATGATGATCTTCAAGTGCTGCTAGATATGGATGGAGAACTTGACATCCCTGATGGACGCAGAGAATTTCGTGGTAGTGAACTCTTCAAGGTTCCCCCTCCCCCACCCCCACCTCCAATGTCATCATTAGGACCTCAGTGCTCAGCATCAACGAGCATGCCATCAACCAGCCGGATGAGTAGTGATAACGGTTTCTCCTCAGCAGGAGGAAACATGTGGGAAGAGCTCTCTAAAAAAAGGGCAGAGAATATTGCATCAAGTTTGGAAAAACTCAAGAAGATGTTTGCACAACAGAATGGAGAGGATTACTCTGGAGAATCCCAGGGATCTGCAAACAAGGTACCCACAGGCAGAATTATGGAGTGGGAGGGGGTGCAAGGTTAAGATACATCTCCCACCCTCCCAACGTATTTCTGAATTGTCTAGATACAAATACACAAGGAGCACTGGAAATAAATGATACATACTTCACTATTTTACATCTATGGGTGTCATAACATTCAGAAAAATCACAAATGAATGGGAAAAGAAGGAGCCCTTTCCCTCAGGCCTGTCTGCCAGTTTTTCATCACTTTTAGTTATTTAATATCCCTGTAAGGTAATTAACCTCAAAATTAAATATCAAGTCAGTCATTTAAACCTTTTTTAACCTGTACATTTCTGGAGAATTTCTAACTTAGTTGGAAAAACTTTTCCTGTTCTTCAAGTCAAGTTTTGCCATGCAGTTTTTTAAATCTCTAAAAAACAACTTTGCTTTTTGTGGAAATTTTCCAAGTTAATTTTTTTTCATTTTCATCAATAGATTTTTTTATCCTTGATGCTGTCATATTAAAGCAAGGGAATAGACTTTAAGGGAATAGGTTAAGTGGATTCACTTGATGTTTGCATGGAACTTTATTAAGTTGAACCATAAAAGGATGAGTTTTCTAATCTTTCACAAGTATTTTGCGAGAGAGATGTATCATATTACTGCTTATGATTGCAAATGACAAAAACTGTAAAAAGAATGTCAATTTCACCTTTTTGCTTTATAAACCAGTACAAACATGCAGACAGTACTTTCACTGATAATCATGATACACGCCCATATATATATATATATATATATATATATATATATATACTACAGGCGCCAGACTTTGAAAACTCAGCTTCATATTTCTGACTCTCCTATTCATTAATTACGTATTAGTTTTTCATTCAGTCCCCCAAATTTTGTGTTATATTCCTTGTATGTATCAAGTTTCGGTATGTGTAATATTTTCTGATGTCAGGAGAGATGAACTGAGTGAAATGAAATTTGTGAAGTCATTGCGTGGTTGTTCCAAAATACATTTATACTGCTTGGGGTGTTTCTCCCAATTAATTTACATTAAAATGTATTTTTAAATATTGTTTAAAAAAAAAAGGAAAATTAGTTTTGAAGTCTAATATTGTATTATTTTCCCATAACATTTCAGGAGCAATATTTGACTCTCGCAGAGCAGATCCTGGATGCTCTCCCAGCACGTATCAAGGATGATGAAACTAGCATGAACGTCGATGATATCAACTTTGGTCCACCCCCATATTTTCCACCTTTGTCAGTTGATATAGATGAGGAAATTGAGGATGTAAATGACTACCGCTCTGAGAACATTAACTCACCTGCAAGTACGTACAGTACCACTGATTCATCGTGTATGCCCAGTCCTCCAAATCTCTCCCTAGATGATGAGGGCCAGTTAGACTGGGCAGACTTCTTCCCAGATGGCTTGATAGATGGAACCACCCTTGGTGGCTTCTCACTGCTCACTCTCTCAGGTGATTCTTGAGGTTCTTCCTGTTTTAATTTAAAAAAAAAGCATTCCCCCTGCTTCCCAATGAGATTCTAAAATTGCTTTGGCTTGTATATCCTTACTGTGGTCTGATCTTGTGTATTGGTTTGGTATGGTATGTGTATGGT
>WURT03497327.1:0-21768 GCA_009936505.3 Holothuria glaberrima | reverse complement strand
AACGGTCCAGACGTCGCACGCTCGGCATCCTGCGCGTACATAAAACCTAGTGGGAACCCCGCCAACGCAGTGGGAAACCCATGAATGCAACAGCAACGTAGAAAGTGCTTGGTACCAGCGTAGCGTGGACGGGGATTTTTTTAAAAAAAAATGGATTTTCTCGAAGACCAAGAAGTTGTCGTGACGTTTTGTTGATGTTTCCGAAAATCCGAGAGCGTAGCGTGATCCTCGTCCAGTGTGACGGGGTAAGAGATAAGACCAGTAGGCAGGAAATGAGAGTAATTTATTAGAGGCCTCTGGGAATAAACATTACATGCATGGCTGCACAATTTCTGTCAAAATCTGTAAGGGGCATTTCTTGATATGGACACAGTGCCCCCTTGCCCCGCCCCATACGCCAGTGCCTATCTTGAGATATCTTGTTACTGGGCAAGCTAAGCGGGCAAACACACAGGCCACCTTGTCCTTTTGCCTTTAGCAAGGAATCAAAAAGTTACCCATGCTATGAACGTTCTCTCTAGTTTCACCAACCACAACTTCCTGAATGAGTTTCTTATATTTTCATGTAATATTCTCGAAGTGGGAGGGGACAAAGTATCCTGCTTTCCCACTTCTCCCGTAATCCATCCTTCGAGTGGAGTATATATTTACATTCAAAACAATTCGTACAAGTGTTCCCTTTTTTACATTTTTCGGACAAAGAGTGAACTTTCAAAATGTTAAGCAAGACATGAATACGGAGGCATTGGTTAAAACTTTCCCTTCGTGAGATGACGATCAGCGCTAACCGTTAAGTACTGGCATACTTTTACAGTTAATTGTTCAATATTCGAGGTATTTAAAAGACAAGTCAATCGCCTCTCACCCCTTTTATTCCCCCCTTCTTCCCCTCCTTTCCCCTTCTCCTACTTCCATCTCACCTGACGTTTCACTCCTTGCACGATGTCTGGACCACGTGCAACTCACTAAATTTACTCTGCAAAGTGCATTTAAAGTGCATTTCACTCTCAGTCTTTTCTTCACCCGCTCCACACATTCGTCCACCAAAAAAAAAAAATGAGAACAGGTTTGATCCATATAGGCCTATCTCATCTTTTAGTGCAGGTGCAGTGTTGTAGAAGTATAAGGGCAGTGACGTGACTCAGCCCATTTATTTGGAGGGAAGAAAAAGTGCATTCCCTAGAATTTGATATTTGAAATCTTGAGTTCCACAGTTCTGAGGAGTCTCAGTTAGCCACAGGTGTAGGAAGCTGTTTCGAGACTGAGGGGCTGAAAGGACGAACGTCATGGGGAAGGGTGTGAGGGGAGGGGTGTTGTATGACTATTTGAGGGGTTTTGCAGATGCAATTTACTGCAACATATTGACCAAATTTTAAGGAGGAGGAAAATAAGGGTTTTCGTCCTTGGATTGAGGAGGTGGAAGCTTGCTTCCTCCACATTTTTGACTGGGGAGGCTGAAGCCCCTCTCCCAGCCCCACGTCCTACGCCTATGGTTTTAGCACTCGTTAAAATATTTTCTATGCATAGATGATGTACTGGGCATACAGTTCAATTTCTTAGGGAGCCATTGAACCAAACTGCCAAACGCATAGGCGTAGGAAGCTATTCGAGACTGGGGCTGAACCTTCTTTCGGATCGCCGTCCTGGGGGAGAAGTCTGAGGGGGTTTCTCCCTCCCCCTTTGGAAAATTTTTGAATATTTGAGGGACCTTAGATGCAATTTGGTGCATCATTTTCGAAAAATTTTAAGGAAAATAACTGCAAATTTTTGACATATTTTACAGATTTTTGACAATTTTTTTGGAAAATTTTTGAATATTTGAGGGACCTTAGATGGAGTATGGTGAATTATTGTGGACAAATTTTAAAGACAAATATTCGTCATCCCAATTTATATTTTTAGTGTGGTGTTATTAAAATTCTCAGTAGGTGACTGTTCTAGGTCTGACATCAAAGTTTGAAAATTCGAAAATTTCAAAAGATGTAGAGTAGCCCACATTCCACACAATGCAGAGAGAGAGAAAGAGAGTGTGTTTAGATTACACATTATAGGTTTGTGTCTGCAGAAGGAGAATGGGAGGAGCTACAAGTTGCATTGATGGGGAGAACTGGAACTGTTTGGAATGATGAAAATTGCCCTTTAATGTAAATTGCTGGACATTTTTTACATTTTTTATAGGAAATTTTTCACCATTTTTTTTTTAAACTTTTGGATATTTGAGGGACCTTAGATGCAATTTGGTGCATAATTTTGGACAAATTTTAAGGTAAATTACTGCAAATTTTCTACGCCCTTTGCCAAACGTCGCAACAAAGTTAGGGAGAATGAGTTAGACAACCGCAGATGGGGAGCCTAGTTGGTAGGTTGTTTAGTAAGGACGTTTACGCAGATTGACAAAACATGACTTTTAGGGGATTTTGCTGCTTAATCTACAATAAAGGGTAGAGTTATGGCGGGCATTGGTAAATTCCACCACTCATATCCCATATTGCTTTAAAAGTTTAAAGTGAATTTGGGTTGGGCCCTAAAGAAATTACCATGAGCTTTATTTTAAGAAAAGGGCGGAAAAGGCATCCCTGTAGGCCATAAAATGCCGTCCCAATTGCAACCACAGAAATATTATGCAGGATGTTGAGGCTTGTGTCCCCATTGTTCAGTGACTCATACAAATGGTATGATCATCTCACGGGTTGAGGGCGCAGAAACAGAATCAGTAACTAAAGCGAGTTGCTCACTTAATGTTTAGTGAGTTGGAATAAGAATTATTTCAATATTCCAATGTCAGTGTGACAAATTCATTTTAAACTTTGAGTTGGGAAAACTTAGCCAAGGTTGAAGTTGCCTTGGAACCAAAGTATTCTGCCTTGCCTTCCGGGGTTTTTCCCCTGATCAAGTGTAGGTAAAAACATCTGGAAACTTTCTGCTTAACTCAAAATTGCTTATTCGATGCTGCTGTTTGGGGCTTACTGAATTGGTACTTAATTGATTTCGGGATTTTTGTCACACCTTTTGCTTTTTACTCACATATTGATGGTAAGTAGTCAAACTAAGAGATTCTGAACATCTAACACATAACTGACTGAACGGCAATGGTGAGCGTGACCAGACACTTTTTACCATTATAGCTGGTATTAGTCATATCTGCATATGCAACCCATGTTCAGACAGAATGAGTGAAGCTTATACCAACTTGATGGACAGGCTCTCAACTCCTCTTACGAACAGCTGTTGAGATGAATGCTCAGTTGTAAAGACATGCTGTATTTTCCAGGGTAACTGGTCTATCAATGGTTTGGACGAGCATCGCAAACTGAGAACTTGATCTTTAGCCCATAAAACAACAATTTTCATGTTTTCGGTAACTCTAGAAAGTGATAAATGGCTAATAGGGCTATTTAGAAGCATTGTCACGCAGTAATTTCCTTCAAACTCGTTACAAAATATCCAGTATCAACTCAATGAGCCCTTTAAAGTGATGACAAAGTGGTTTCAAATCGGTGATGACCAGATGGTCCAATCTACGATTCCTTGCCGAAAAAGAAGTCTACTACATTTTTTTTATTTTATATGGTGGGGCGGTGCAGGACGCGTTGTCGGGTGATGTTGGGCAGTATCAGGCTGTGCCTTGACCACTTGGCGGACGTGTATTACTCCCTGCACCTATATTGGATACACTCGTAAGAGAGTGTACCACAAAAGAGAAGTAAATATTCGACACCTGCTAAGAAGGTTAGGCTGTGCCAGGCAGTGCGGTGTGTCCATTATTCCTAGCATGAGATAATGTGGTTTCAAGGCTTCCGGTTTTTTAACTCTAGTGACCTCGCTGACCTCCGCCAAAACAATGGAAACCTTCCTCTACATTGTAAAATCTATATCCCAAATATAATATAGTAACAAAAGTCAAAACTGAATACCAACAACCAAGGAAATGAGTGCCTTCCATTGGATTCGAACCTGAGCCATCATAATGACAAACAGAACTCTAAGTTTCCGCTAGACCATCATCTTATCCATTAAAAACAAGTTTTTTTCTAATCTTCGTCTATAATTAGGAAATTCAAATTAGAATTACCAATTAACATACCAGAGTTATGCTTGTTAGAACATACATGTTGCAATTTTCAAGGTTTTCTTTTTTCACCTTAGGTGGCCTCAGGTAACCTTTAACCAGGCTCTATCAATAACAATAGGATCCATCTTCTTACTATAAGACATCCACTTGCATAATATGAAAAGTATCCATGCTTTCGATCTTGAAATATCGTATTATTAAGGTTTCCAGATTTTGACCTGTGGTGACCTCACATGACCTCAGACAACCAAAAAAGGGTAAGGCTCATAATTCTCTCAGTATGATAAATCCATACACAAGTTTGAGAAGTATCCATCGTTGCTATCTTAAGACTCGCGTCTGATTGCATCATTGATTCGGCCCTGCAGGAATCAAAAATGGGTTTCTAGATTTTTTTATTCAGGAACCGTACACAGACCCGTATGCAGCTTTTTTTCAATGGAGAGGTTCGATTTTATGACAAATGAACCATTAATATGTAACAGTAACTATCCAAGGTTGGATTATTTCATTTTGTCGAAACATCTCAAAAATGCCGTTACTGGTACGTCTCTTCTCCCTATTTTTGGCTCCGACCACTCCTCTGTCACTTTGAATTTTTTAGTATGTAATGTCCGTGGAAAAGGTGTGTAGAAACTTAAGATTTCATTGCTGGATGACCCATAGTATATTACCACGGTCAAGGATGCTATTAAAGAGACAAATACAAACCACTTCACTTATAATCCAAGTCTCCTTTGGGAAAGTTGTAAAATTATCATAAAATCTGTTTCAATTGCCTATTCTAAGATGCTGCAAAGCAACGTCATTATGATGAAAAGAGGTTAATTGAAGGAATTTCATTACTCGAATATCAGTATGCTCTATGTCCATGTGATTATCTCAAAAATCAACTTGAGGAATCAAGGAGTAAACTTGATGCTATGTATGGTTATCGAGGGCATTGTTATTAGATCCAGGGCTAGGTGGTCTGGCATTGTTAATAGATCCAGGGCTAGGTGGTCTGGCACTGTTATTAGATCCAGGGCTATGTGGTCTGGCATTGTTATTAGATCCAGGGCTAGGTGGTCTGGCACTGTTATTAGATCCAGGGCTAGGTGGAATGAAAAGGGGGAGAAAAATACAAAGTATTTTCTAAACTTAGAAAAAAGAAATAAGCCTTGTAACAGTATTAAGCAATTAATATTAGAGAGTAATCAAGTGGTAAGCAACCCTGACGATATTTTAAAATCTGCATTTAACTACTTTAAGAGGCTTTATACTAAGGATCCGAATGTCAGTCCACATACTTTCTACAACAGTCTAGATGTTTTAAATACAAAACTCTCTGATTATGAATCTAGGAGCTGCGAGGGGCTCCTTTCACTTGAAGGGTGTTGTAAATCTTTATTTTCAATGTCCTTGAATAAGTCACCAGGTTCCGATGGAATCCCAACAGAATTTTATCGTGTATTTTGGGAAGGCATTGGCCAGATGGTTGTAAATTCTTTTAACTACTCATTTCAAAAGGGCTTCATTTCAGATGAACAAGGTAGGGCTTGCTTAACACTTATCCCTAAAGGAAATAAAGATCATCGCTATTTGAAAAACTGGAGACCGATCGCACTGCTTAATACAGATTACAAAATTGCTGCCAAGTGTTTAGCTTTTCGTGTGAAAAAAGTTTTTCCTGATCTTATAGGTCCGGAACAAACTGGGTTTCTAAAAGGTCGTTTCATCGGTGAGAACATTAGCCCTTGATTTGATCAATTACTGTGATGAAAATGTTATTCCTGGTGCACTTATTTTTCTCGATTATGAAAAAGCTTTCGATCGACTTGATTGGGATTTTATGCAAAATACTCTCACTTACTTTAACTTTGGCAGCGACTTTAAATCTTGGATTAGAATGCTTTATAGTAACGTCTCATCCTGTATTGTTAATAATGGCTTTATTTCGGAGTATTTCAGAGTCTCCAGGGGTGTCCGTCAAGGGTGTCCCCTCAGCCCGTATTGATTTATCATTTGCTCAGAAATTTTTAGCACTCTTGTTAAGTTTGATTCTAAGATTCGAGGGATTGTTATCGCAAGCTCTGTCATAAAAATTTCAACCTATGCTGATAATACGGTGGTCATCACTAATGGTTCATTGAATGATATTCTGGAAACAGTGAAAGTACATGATCACTTTTGCAATGCATCTGGTTTGAAAGTTAATTTGGGCAAATCTTGTTTATTCCAGCTTGGACCTTTATTTTCCAAATCACCCAACTATTTTCGAACTTTGGACTTCGTCGTAAGTGACAAACCAGTCCAATATTTAGGAATTTCTTTTACTCATCATCATGATAACTTTCTTAAATTAAATTATGTGCCCAAACCTTCTCGTATTAAGAGTCTCATTAATCTCTGGTCTTCCAGAGACCTTACACCTATTGGGAAAATTGTCCTCATCAAAACCTTTCTTATTTCATAACTTGTTTATCTATTTTCTGTGTTACCAAATCCAAGTATTGAATTTTTTAAGGAAGTTGAGAGTCTTTTTTGATTCATTTGGGGTAAAAAACCAGATAAGATTAAACGAAATGTTTTAATTAATGATAAAGTCCGAGGGAGGCCTTAATATGATTGACGTGAGATTATTCGCTACAAGTCTTAAAAGCAAATGGGTCAAATTTTACACGGATGATGCTAAAAGGATTATGGAAAATTTTAGTTGATCAAGGTCTTAAGAGATATGGTAAATGCTTTCTTTTTATATGTAACTTTAGTAAAAAGGACATTAATATCTCCAATAATTTTATTCGTGATGTTTGCTACGCGTGGTCAGATTTTTACTTCAAAAGTCCAGATAGAACTGACTATAGTAATCAATATATTTTGAATAATTCTTACATCAAAATTGATAATAAGATCATTTATTCCGACACCCTTAAAGAAAGGGGAGTTTTGTGCGTGATTTTTTTGATATCAATGGTAACGCTATTGACTATAAAAAGTTCTGTGAAAATTTTGATCTAAATCGTTTTCCACTTACTGTTTACTTTGGTATTTTGTCAGCAATTCCAAATACCTGGAGACAAAACTCGCTCACACCCTTAAAGGTAATAAACAACGAAGTGTAAAGGTTACCATGTCACCTGAGGTCACCAAATATATCTATAAACAAAAAATTGAGGAAAAATCACAATAGCCTAAAGTAATTCAGAAATAGCATGAAATTGACAATAGAGTTTATGACTGGGACAAAATTGTCTCTTTATCTTATTTGGCGGTATGTGATACTAAAGTTAACTATTTCCAGTTTCGGTTTCTTCATAGATTACTTGGTACAAATATGTTTTTATTTAAGATCAATGTTAAAGAAAGTTCGTTGTGTACTTTTTGCCAAAAGGAGGATGAAACACTAAAACATTTATTTTGGGAATGTGATTTGGTTAAAAGCTTTTGGGGACAGTCTTGCAACCTTTGTTGAAAGAGTGCTTTTGACCTAAACTATGATTATGTTAAGTTTGGTTATATCGATGAAGCTAGGTATCCAATCTATTTCTTCATTTTACATGCGAAGTACTTTGTCTTTAGTTGCAAAGTAAAAGATACGTTGCCAGATGCTAATGTGTCTTTCTATAAATTTAAGTACTACCTTCAGGTGGAATATCACATCCTCAAGAAAGCAAGTAAAGAATTTCATATTATGCTTTCCAGAGATATGTTTCGTGATTGATGCTTCTATTCTGAGGTAACTACCTGTCAATGATAACAACAAAAAGTTCTTTTTGTCTCCTTTCAAATCAGTTTTTGAATACTTAATCATTAATCAACTTCTTTTTTTCAAGGAGAACTGATTGAGTCTGCAATGTTGTTAAAGATCAAAGAGTTGTGTAACCGACAACTATTAGCACTGTATATACAATTGAACAAGTAATATATAAGAATGGAACATAAATTTCAGAGACGTCAAAGTTTTTATAAAATGAAAGTATTCCTGATTAATTTTGCTTCTCTCTATCACGTACTGCATACTTATGTCCGTTCAAGGTTATAAGGGATTATCACTGTGTTACAATTAATCTCTCTATGTTACATATGTAAATAAGAAAGAATTTTTTTACTTCATTTTAGTGTGGTATATAAAATGTAATGGAATGGTTATGGCCTTCAAATAGGATTCTGTATATTCTTACACTTGTTTCTTCTGGAAAATAATTTGTTGGTTTAATTACATGAGTGTGAATTCAGTACGTTAATTTCAACGTTAAAGTAAGGGATGCTCTTTTTGATTTACATTGATGAAAATACGCAAGATGAAAAATGCAATGTATAATCATGAAACGCAAAGGTTCAATAAACGAGACAAAAAAAAGTAACAGTAACTATGCGGAAACCGTGAAGTTTTTGTCAAAAATGTATCCTCGGTTGTCGGAAATGATAGACCCTAGGTCTTGTAAGTTTGATTTTGCGATCTCTCATGTTAGCCGGAGTGTAGCTATACTATTTCAAGGTGGTATGAGATTCAATCTTACCGACTGCCTAGGCCAGTGATTCTCAAACGCGGCCCTTATGGCCGCGTGCGGCCCCGGGCGCTGTCCTGCAGCCCCTGAACTGATTTTATAGATTTTGAGAAAAATCATATTCAACAAGAACAAAATGTAGCGAAGTAGGAAATTAAATTATGTAATATAAGGTCACTACTTGACTCCTTCCAAGTTTGCTCTCCTGAAGGCCGGGGGGGGGGGGATAGGTTGCTTTCGTAGCAAGCTGGGCGGTATTGTACAGAGTGCCGTTTTCGTCCGTAACCTTCTTAGTTTGGAGTGCCAGATGTTTCTCCTATTCCTCAAACTGACGCATGATAAACATCAGAATGACCATACTGGTGACCCACGCATGCTAGATGCAGAATTGTAGACGGGTGGCGCCAGGTAGGGGAGGTGCAGGGGGTCATGACCTCTATTGTCGGGGAACTCCATTTTCGTCGGGAAGCCTTGACAGGTATACGATAAACTATGTGATCCCCCTCAACGACCGGTCGCCACAACAAATTCCTCGAGTTTGCCCTGCGTGGGGCATATTGCCCAATAAAAGACACATTTTCATATTCAAAAGTAATCCCAAAATTTCGCATTAACCGTCCTTTCGGCAACCCGGCCGTTCCAGCGGGGAGCTAACCAAACCACTTGGCGTCACCCCTGATTGAAGAGGCAAATGTGTGCTGAGAATTGCGATTTATTGCAATCTAGAGTGTTTGGAAAAGCAACATTTTCTGACCTCAGCCCCATCCATGAGGCTGAGGTCGGATTATTCCTGTCGAATCCTGCATAAGTGCAAGCTGCCCTTTTAAGGAACCGCTTCTAATGAAAACTGTTTGCCGTACACACAGATTCGGGACCTCTTCAGAATGAATTTCGCGCTTTCCATTTATTGTTCCCTCTCTAAGCCTTAAATCTCCTGGGCCCTTGACCTCATTCCAGCCTCTCCATTCGGCTCTCACCCTCAAAAAGTTTGAGAACCACTGGTCTAGGCGGAATGTGCCGACTAACGGTGTAATACGATTTGCCGGGTTCCAGTGGCGTAGCTAGAAATTCAAAACTGGGGGGGGGGGCAGAGCACATTTTGAGGAGGCCAGACCAGTGTGCAACTGGCACGTGCCTTTGGTACATACAAATGAACGAGCGACTATCATAGGCGTATGGGACTCTATCAATTTGGGGGCAGAAACCTTTTGCCCGAATCTCAAAAAGTTGCTCGAATTTCGGTGCAGTTCAGGTGCATAAAATAGACCACCAAACCACTACATGGGCGCGAAGCGCGCGAAAATTTTTGCACATTTTTCGGGCATTCGATCAAAAATTCCAGAACTCAGTAGAAAATTCGGACAATCTTTTCACTTTTACTTCGTCCTTGACGGAATTTCACCTATCTTGTGCCGGAATTTTTGTCGTTTCCTGCCCGAATTTTCGACCTCAGATTTTCTTTTTTTGGGGGGAGGGGGGTCTTCCCCCTGCCCCGCCTTGTTGCGAATGCCCTTTTGATATCACGCTTAACCTGTTGCCCCGACCAGATTCTGGGATCCCTGACTATGAGTAGCGTGATTCATATTGTTATCGTACATAATTACTACTAATTGCTTAATAATTGCTACTAATTTGGAGGACACATTGAAATATCAGTCGATGACCCATGACAGTCGATGACTGAAATATTACAGTGACGAATAATGGCAGTTTTATAACACAATTGTGCTTAAAGCTTTGTATTGAGAGATCACCTGAACATCAAAACAAACGTCACCCCGTCGAAAATGAACAATTTTGTGTGTCAGGTTGTATGGTCAATATTGCAATGATGCAGTCCTATGTTCAAAATGATATCCGATTTCGGTAATTATGCTTTCTCTACCCTCTTTTCTAGTTTTGTGGCTCTTTCCAATGCCCAGCATCTTCTCTGTTTTATAGTTAATCACTCAAAGAATTATCGGGTACCTGAACACTAGAACTTTGGTTCAAACTTACAGAAAGTACACAACTTATGCTGCGTTCCATTTACCCTCGGTCTGAACAAAATAGTACGCGACATGTAATTCGTACTGTTCTGTTTGTACACAAGTCGTGATCACGAGTGGTGAAATGGAGAATGGGATTTCTACCTCGTCTTCATGACTTGGGAACAAATTAAGCCAACTTTTGACTTTTGTAATTTAGCAGCTTCGATTTACAGTGTAGCTGAATGCCAGTCACAGTTTTCCACTGCACTTTCTAGTGAATAAAAAGATGCTCCCCTGCGTGCGGTTTCTCCACCTGGTACAGTAAGCGCGAGTGACAAATGCAACACCATTACATTATATCGCATACACGATATTTATCACTGGGGGCACACAGGTAAATGGAACGCAGCTTCACCTTGAAACCCTATGGTTATTCATCAAAATGTCATGGATGGTTGGAAACAGAAACCTGTTATAGCCTGAGAGTTTTACTAAGCTGTTTAGATCGGGAAGGTTGACAATTTGAAATGCGTGAGAATTTAGAAAGATAGAAATTTCAATGATAGCCTAATCCGTCAGTGATATTTAGACATTTAACACATAACCTTGAATTTTGTTTAGGGGGGGGACCGACGGAAGTTTGGGGGCCTAGGGACCCTCAGGACCCTGGTGGCTGCGCTACTGCCGGGTCACCTTTTAAATTTCGTTGAACCTCCTTGTGGATTATTAGCACTTCTTATCAATGTGAGGAAGTGATATAAGAACCGCCCTGCTTGCCTCAAGCTCACTTTAGGTCACAAATGTCAGAATGTAGTAACTTCATTTTTTGATATCTCTAGTACTGCATGTCCGATTTGAATGGAAGTTTCACCAAATCATTGCGTAGATTTAGTTCCTCTTTCACATATTTCAATTATTTTTTGCTTAAAACCCTTCCTTTAATAATAACTAGAATAAAATGGAGGTCGCTGGACAAAAACAATTAGACCTCAGACGAGGTTGTTAACTGGCATCCGAATCGTCAGGAATTCGCTCAAATTTGTCACCAGAGTTCGACTTTTCTACCAGGCGTCCTGGGGCGCCAGTGTCAGCCACTGACCAAAATGTCAATCCACTTGGATGTGGACAGTCTGTTGTTGAAGTTTGTAACAAAATCGAATGCTGAAATCTTACTTAAATTCCATTGTAATTACTATTGCACTTTTACTTTATAACGTTTTTACACATCTCATCATTTCAGAATAAAAAAATAATTTAGAGTTATCACTGCGAATGCGCAGTGACTTCAGGTCATAGGTCATATGGGTACAGAATACATGTGCTTAGGTTTGCAAATTGTGCACTGTACCCAACAATAACTCTGAAATGTCTCGTTGAAATTCTTTCGTGTTTCATTTCGTAAGTGTATCTGAAAGCACAGTCAGAATACTGTAACTTAGTGTACCTTCTTATGATATTTACATCTGCATTCTGTTCCCATATGAGCTATGACCTAAAGCCACCGTGCATGCACAACAACTCTGATCTGAATTGGCTTATTGAATGGAATGAACACAATACAAAAAGCAAAAATAAACAGGAAAAATTATTGAGGAGACACACGTCCGAAGTACCCAAAGAGATTTACAAACACTCCTCTATGGGTAGCCAGGGGCGGCGCCAGGGTATTTTGATAGGGGGAAAGCATGGGGTGAGTGATCGCCCTCCTGGGGAGGGGTCTAAGGGGTGGTGGTTTCCCCTTCCCTTTGAGAAATATTTGGTAATTTAGGGATGCTTAGACGCAAAATGGTGCTGTCTTTGTGATAATTTTTGAACTGATCATGTATGGCTGGAAAATTTTTGGTTGGGTGAAAGTGGGCGGTCCTGGGGAAGGAACTAAGTGGAGGGAGGGGCGCCGCCACTCCCCTTTGAGAAACTTTCGTTACTTTAAGATTGCTTTGACGCAAAATTGTGCTGTCTTTGGGATATTTTTGGAGCTGATCATATATGGCTGGAAGATGTTCATAATTTAGTGAATTCTAGTTTTTGATTTGGTGAAAGAGGAGAGAAGCCTTTGTCTAAGAGAAGGTTATGTTTCCAACAAACCTCTGCCATGAAGCCCCCTTTTGGATGCTTTACTGACTTCTATTCGGGAAAAGATTTTAGGCAAAAATATGTACGTGGAGTCCAAAAAACATTCTTGAACAATTACGAAAATTTTCCTTGCTTCATTTGTGCATTATAAAAGGGTATCTAAAGGCCGCAAACAGCGGAATAGGGCCTCCTGGAAGCTCTGGATTAATTATATGAATCAGATATACGCCTACCCCACCCCTGCTCTTCTCTTCTTCTTTTTCTTTCTCGTTCGTTTCCTCCTTTCTTCTCTTTCGACCTCTCCTTTTTTGCTTTTTTCCCTCTTCTTTTCCTTCTCTTTTTCCCTTTTCTTGCAAATTATAGGGGGCGGTCCCATGCCCCCTGTGGCGCCGCCCCTGTAATTAGCACAAAGTAAAAAATGGCGGAAGGCCTTTTTTGTCTCTCATTATACAACATGTAACCATATGATCGTGACGCAGCTCACAAGTTTGTGTTGCGTAGTTTTAGAATAATTGGACTTATCTGATTGGTTATTTATTCTACACGTTAAAATAATTTCTCTTTTAGAATAAAGAAATAATAAACTGACCGATACATAAGGAGTTCCTACTAAAATGCATTAGCCAGGCACATGTAATTGTTGTCACAACCAATCACAAACGTTTAAGATGGATGTCGCTGTATCATAAAATTTTCAGTCAAGGTGTTATTCGTTTCATAATTTTACGTGAAGCTTTGTTGTGAACGTTAATAGGAAAACCGAAAAGTGGAACCGAAAATGGCTGAGGAAGAATTTTACAGTCCTTTCAAGAAGTCAGAGCTAATAAGCATAGCCTTCCTGTTATGGACTTTCATAATGTTTGCGGTGGGGTGTGTAGGTAACACTCTAGTGATAGGAGCGGTTTTATTTCATAAGAAGTTGCGAACTTTAGGTAACATTTTTGTCACAAACCTTGCCGTGGCTGACTTTGTCATAACTTCATTCGTATCCACCTTTGGTATGATCGGGATTCTGTCGGACGGATACTTCTACAAGGGCAAACATGGTCTGTGCAGCATAATCGGAATGATTTGCGTCATAGCGTAAGTACCACTTACATCCAACTTGTCTACTTAATTCTGGTTAATAAAAGATGTTTGACTTATTTATTTATCTTTAGATAAATATTAAATTGTACAAAATATAAATTTTTCATTTAAACAATGTTTCAACCTCAACCTACTTTACATATTTCGAGGGATATTTTTAGCTTTTTTCATTTTGTTAGTCCTTAAACGATGCAACGTAAGTGACGTTCTCTTTTTGTACTGATCTAAAATAATTGTATTCGTTGGACTTCCACCATCAGAGCACAGCGTAAAAGGTTGCATCTGAAAAAGGCGGAAATGCCACCTGAGAGATTTTGTTACGCCCTAGGATGTAGCGTATCTAGAGGGCCGAGGAAAGAGGAACAATATCCCCACAAAGCCTCCAAAGGCTGTGTCGGAAACTTATCAAAGAAAAAAGTTCTTGCAGGTACGATCGTCGGTGGTCATGGAACACATATTGGTCCTTGCATACATATGTCTGAAAGCTTACTGTATTACAATACAAATACTCAATACTTTTCTGCGCGCTTCGCTCGTATACAGGAAAACTAGTTGTCTCTGTTTATTGATTTCTGTGCGAACACAAGTTGAGTGAAATTGTATCATTACTGCTTTCTGCACGGTAGCTCGAGTACAAATGTTTTGAAAACCATTGCAACTTTCTCCAACAACCGGTCCTACGTCAACTCGACCCACCGTTAGTCTGAGTTGTTATTTAAAATTGCAAGCTAAATAACCTGAATTGGCCTCATTATTGCCGATATCATTTGTAAAAGCTTCATTCCGTGCCCAAAAGTTTGTAAGTACCTCATAGTTTCCGGAGCTTTGCCACTGCATCTCACCGGGCTCGTTGCCCTAGGCCCACACCAGTAAGGTGGATCGCAAGTTGCAAAGAAAGCTTTCGGTTAGCACCTAACTTGCGATTATCTTCAGCTAAAAATTCCATTAACATTTCACATCAAACATGGAGGGCAAAGAGTTTTCCCTGAAAATGATCCAAAATAGCAGCAAAAAGCCTTTTAATTAAAGGAAACTTCTCGTGAGGATCCCTCTCATATGGCTTCGCGTCTTCCGTAAAGCTTCGCCAGCCGCATCATACGAGAATTTAACGTCCATTGAAAGTTGTCTACCGCTGGCATGTTTTATCTGCGGAAGGGTATAAGGTCATGTCTATGAATAAACTACACATACTAACACTTCATTTATCTTCAATTAATTTAGGAAAGTATATCGGTATCCATAGGCATAGAAAGCGGGGGTTAGGGGTATCCCCCAGTCAAAAAGTGGTGTGGCGGAAGTATGCGACAGCATCTCCCCCTCAATCCAAGGAGGTAATTTTCCTTAAAATTTGCCCAACATGTTGCACCACATTGCTCTAAGGACCCTCAAATATTCCAAAAAAACTTTCCAAACGGGGAGGGGATCCCTCCTCTAGATCGACACCTCTCCCCTTAGACCCGTTTCCAGGACGTGGTCTGAAACAATGTACCCCCGTCTCGAACAGCTTTCTAACCTTATGCCGGTACCTCAAAAATGTAACAAGAAACTTGTTTGGAAGGTCACCTTGAAACTTTTAGCACCATTTTGGGGTGCCGAGCCCCATCACCCTATCTCCTCCTGTCCGAGCCACTAATGCAGCGATTTTGTTCTAAAATTACATGGTACAATCTTTGCGTACAATACATGGTCACTTCACTACCATAGAACATATCAAGTGTGGATCATGTTTACCTCAAAAATGGCCTTTAACAGCCATTAAACCATTTTTTCTTTTAATATAAAAATCTTACCCTTTTGAAAGCTAATGTTAATTTTCCTTGTTACACTTCTGTGTATGGCTTTAAACTCTGATACATTAATTTATATTTTACCAAAATATTACACAATTTTAGCAAAACGATTTTTTATGTAAATTAGTAGTGGATAGCAAAGATGCTGTTTTCTAAAAGATACTTTAACACATAGGCGTAGGAACCTGTTCGAGACTGGGGTGGGCTGAACCTTGTTTCGGGTCGCCGTTTTTGGATATCTGAGGGTCCTTAGATGCAATTTGGTGCATCATTTTGGACAAAGTTTAAGGTAAATTTCTGCAAACTTTTGATACTTCTTACAGAAGACACAAATAACGGGTTTTTGTTCTTGGATCTAGGGGCGGAAGCATAGTTCCACCCACCAAATTTTTGACTGGGGGCATTATCCCCCTCCCCGCTTCCTACGCCCATACAAATTTTGAGAAAAATGCTGAGTGAAATGGGTCACAAGCAACTTTGTTAAGATGGTACTTGAAATGAATGGCAAACATGTAAGTTTGGTAAATTGAGCTAAAAATCTTTTGGCACAATTTTGGGGACATTTCTGGATCAGATAGCCCACAAGAGATCGTAATTTTTTTGTTAGTGTCGTTAATGTCCCTAATTCTGCGCACCCCGCGATCCGAAGCCTAACACAATTCCCTCCATATCACCGTGGCAACGGAACATCCTAGGCACTGGACTGTCGGAGAAGAAGCCAAACAAATTTTCTTCCTGATGAACCCATTTAAGGCTAGTTTTCCTCTGAATATCGTTGAGGAGACCTAAATTTATTACCTCAATTTCTTCTGCAATGTTTTTAGGGAGAAGCTGTGAGGCAAGTGTCAGTAATCCATTATTTTCTTAGGCTAGTGAAGTTGTCTGGGCTTGCCACTTTCACGGTCTGTTTACTAACATATTGTGTATACGTACAAATGACTTTAGCCTAGCTGGGCAATGAAATGTTCTTTTTAGTTTCTTGTGCAGTGGGGTCAAAATACTTTTGCCTTAAAGGGAAAGTATTGTAATTGTAGAGTGCAAATGGTGTGCTGTATGTTCCACTAATATTCCACTAATTTTCTACTAAGTATGGACCTCTAAATTATTTCAACACTCATAAAATATTTCACTAGGATATATGATGTTAAAAATCCCTTTTTCTTCTTTGTCGGTGCCATTCTTTGCTTAAGCCAGGAAAAATACAACCAAGCCTATGAGGAAAATCAAATGGTTTAGGGCCATCAATCTGGTCAAGATAAAGAAATGGTCCAGACATAAGGCTACAAAGGCTTGTCCCAGAATACTCACTCCGACTTCAACTTAGGAAGAACAAAGGTGTCAAATTTGATAGCTCTCTGACTGCCGTCTCTCATCCCCCACGAAGAAGAATGTCTAAAAGAGCACATCGTACCCCTTACGTGGTTGGGGTATCCTCTAACCCACTCAGACCTATTAAGAATTGCAACCCAGACAGCAGTTTTCTTAAAGTAAAGGAAAACCCAAATCTTCTGCTATTCAACACTGGCTGAATCATGGTTTTCTTTCAAGGTGGCCAGAACTAAGTTAGTAAGACCTTCAAAACTTGAAATGAAATACATCAAAGCTATTACAAAAGAGTCCAACTCCAAATATTTCAATGAACTTAACAATATTTAAGTGGATCAAATATGAACTGTAAGACAAACCACATTTGATCTTTAATGTTGAAGAGACTGGCTTCAATTAAACAGACCGACAAAAGTTGTTGCACCACGAGGTATAAAAATTAATGCTATCACAACTGACAAGGGATAATAACAACCATCTTTGCAGCAGAAATAGCCGTTGGATATGACATCGCCCCTTACTTTGTATTTAAAGGAAAACACATTAAAGAGCTAATGGCAGGGGCATACCGGGAAGTGGTTTCGAAATGACATAAAGTGGCTGGAGTAACAGGGGGGGGGGTGTTTATTAAATATATCGAGAACCATTTCACAAAATACCTACCAGCAAGAGATCCTAATCAACACATTCTACTCCTGTATGATGGTCACACCCCACATATCTATGAATTTAATATGCCAAATACCAGAAAATCATCCTATTTGTCCTTCCCCCATATTCCAGTCACTTACTCCAGTCCCTTGATGTTGGCACATTAAAACCACTGAAAGACTTTTAACACCATCAGAGTGCCAAATATTTATGAGGAAAAACCCAGGTTAAGTGATAACAAGGTATGAGGTATCAAGTGATACCCAAAGCATACCTCGTATTGCTTCATTCAAAAAATCTGGCACTTTCCCCTATAACAAAGATGCCATTAACGAACATCACTTTTTAGTGACACATAGCACTCAAGCCAAAAGTCCCTGTCCCCCTCCCTGCACACCTGCTGCAAACTCTGATTACATTTACAGAAAATTTTTACCCCAGTCAAAACCCATTTTTCTTTTGTTCTTTTTCTTTTTCATTTTTTCGTTTTAGTTATTTTACTCGACAAACAGTACAAAGATGCCCCTCTCCTTTAAAAAAAAATAGATGTAATCCAAATTCCAAATCAAAAAAAAAAAAAAAAAATATGATGTCTATTTGGGACCATGGAGACAGTCGTGAGTTTCAGTTTCAGTTTAGCAATGATGCAGTCACAACATAATTTTTTTTCCTCAATACCGACCCTTTAAGGGACTTTGGGAATCCCCTAACTTCCATTTCCAGCAGCACCTGAATGAAGTAGCCTCCGATTTTACATTGCCAAAGAACGTCTATCACTCAATCTTGTAGGTGCGCAAAATTAGGGAAATAAACAAAACGAAATGTTCCCCGAACAACATATCTTCAATCGATCACAGCTTACTCAATTTTCATTCAGTTGATGTGTATTGTATGTCAAATTAAAGGCGACGAACTAAAGATTTTCTGATGACAATTTTATGGATACGAATGGTACGTTTGCCGAGATTTTTGCAAAAAAACGTCAAAAGTGCGCAATTTTCCATATAAACATACTACTATAGGTAACAGATCTTGATAACATCGCTGCCAAGTGGTGATTCGTAAAACGTGCAATTTTTGTTGAACATTTTAGACACAGTTTTGGGTAGACAGCTGGTTCAGATAGATCACATGCGGTTCAAAAATGTATGTAGTATATACAAAGTATATTGCGGGAAAATGGTCGGCATACCTTAGCCGACTAGATCAATACTTGGCTTCACACTATCGCCCCCTAGGCGTTATGATCATGAGTGGTCATAAACTTTCTACAGCTGTAAATATGCTCTTTTTATAAGAGAAGTTGGTTTACGCTTTTAAAGGGAATAAGAAGTGGCCCCAAATATACATTCTTTGACACACACGCTGAATGTGATAAATATTATTTTATTTCTTTTGCCATTACGTAAACAAAGGGGTCAGTTTGCGTAACTTTAAAAATTCAGTTTAAAATGGATGTCAAATGATTTAAAAGACCCATACATGAATTAGGTTACCCGGGTATACTGACTAATTCAATTTACGGTGACTGAATTTTCTCTTTAAGCGGACAAGTCCCTCGAGACAATTCCTTCCAGAACGTTCCTTAAAAAGTCGCTCCTGGGTGACTTAACCCCGGAAATTCCCCTGTTCGAACATTTACCAGCCATGAAAATTGTCCCTAACAACTCTTCCCCCTCCCGAAGATTCTATTACTGGCAGACTAGAGCGCTGCCCATGTGACACTTAGAGAGCTGTTTTTTGCCTGAGGTGGAAGGTTTCCTCAGTACTATTCCTAAAAAAAAGAACGATTGCGCGAGGGCAGGTGCTGGGGGCAATGACCCTTTTGGGAGTCATCGGGGGCGGGGGAGTCTTCTTAAGTGGAAATTGCCTAGATTGGGAATTGTCGGGTAAGGCTTGTTCGGAGGTTATTCATCCAGGGGTGAGATGTTTCAGTGTAATAAAGGAATGCCATAATAATCCGAAGTTGTCCGGGAACCAGTTAACCAGGAAACATTGTTCGTGCTCTTCGTCTTCCGTTAGTGTTCTTCTTTTACAATCGGTAAAAACATAATAATTTATAATAAAAAATAGGTAGATGACGTCACGGATAGTTACCTTGACTCCACCTTGAACGTCAACGCAAACATAGATCATTCAGGAAGGTATTGAATTGGCTTGCTTACGTTCATAACAATGTTGTAAGCACGCCCTATTATATGTCATGCAGTTCCTTGTCTCATTCTCTTAATGTTGGGATGCAGTCCAACGTGCTCACATGTAAACCGAATTGACGACGTAACTGAGCGTCATCTTAAGCACACAAGAAAAAGATGATTTTCGTTTGCAAAATTTCATAATTGCAATATATAAGTGCATTAATGTATCAAGCATCATTTCCTACATAAGTTAAAGAACAATTTTTTGATGTAGGTTACAGTCCACGTTTGAAATTCAAGTTTTAAGAGAATATTACAGGGTGCAATAAGATCTTCACCCTGTCCTTGTATTGAAATATCATGGTAAATCCAACAAGATCTTCTCAATTCCCTTACATGAATTTTTCGTTATGTTTCTGATCATAAATGTTGCCCATTAAATGTAAACCAAGGTTAGTTCTGCATCAATTCAGTTTCACAAAAATTGTCACAAAGACCAATACGGTACATATATTAAAATGCCAAAGTATATCATAACAAAACAGGGTGACTTTAAGTTTTAATTGACATTGCAGTGGGACTATTTCCTGCTTGTTTTGATATATATATATATATATACAACCTTTGACCTATATATGTATATATATAAAAATTATATATATATATATATATATGAAAACTAAAAGCGAAGCAAAAAACGATACTTTCATTTCCAACTTTTTGTTTTCAAACATTTGCTTTTTCAACACACGCCACCTTATATGTATATGTATATATATATATATATAGAAGTGATCCATACTGATAAGATAAAGGAGATACAATCGAATATCTTTAGAAATGTCATGTTGCAATACTTCGAAGTGGTCACCACTTCATCTTCAGGCAAATACTAGAGTACAAACGAGCACAAGCAGTACTATATAGTAGATAAGTTTAAGTTTAACGTTTAACGTTTGAAGTCAGGAAGCCAATTGGCTCATTAACGACCCTTTACCAGAATGACCGTGGATGAACACCGGCGAAATTCGCTTTCTCTTTTCGACTAGTGCTCTGAAGTTAACGAGGCAGGGGTGTACTAATTCGCTCCCAATCCTGCTCCCGGGACAGCCATTTAACATCCCTATCCTACGGACGTGAGTGTATCCCCAGTCTTTGCCACTTTCCCGAAGGCTGGGAGGGTGGAGGTTCCTTGCTCTGCACCACTGCTCAACAGCTGAACCGAGCAAAGCTCACAACTTCCTGAAACCAGGGAGCTGTAAGACAGCTCCCTGCTGAAACGGACCAACAGATACCCAATTAAAATTCACCAATTTAAACGCCCTCAACATCACTGTGAACAGCTACGCTGAACAAGTAAATTTTGGTCCCCAGAAAATTTCCGAGTGGAGCCACCAGGATTTGAACCTCTAGTGTGCAAGGCAGTACACTCAACCACCAAGCCAACTCCAACCTCAGGGCATGGAAGGATGGACTTGGGAAGCTTTACAACAATGGAACAAAGGCAAAACAGTGGATCAAGTTAAGGATGAATAAGATCAGAATATCTCTAAGCCACAGCCCGCCACCTCTCCATCTCAGCCCGCACTCAAATACCCCAGGAACATCCCCAAAAAACTCACGCCCACACCACTGCGACCCACCCCCAATAACTGTACATTGATTTTTGAAGTCTGGTAAACAAAGATTCTTAGTGGTACAGTGGAGACAAAAAGTACCTTTCTGTCTACCAAACGAACTCATCAAATGCTCATTGAACCTGAACATTCATAAGCTGTCGATCCGTAACCATGGGAAGCAGCCTGGGTATCCAGTGGCCAACCAATACATTCTAAGGGACCACTCGATTATTTATTTATTTAAACATTCAAAAGGGTTAACTCGGTTAGCTAAAAAGCTAATCTCCCCCAGGCCCTTAAAATATCAAATAATATGACACAATAAGAAAGGTAAGATTAGGTAAAGGAAAAAAAAACATAGGAAATTATAAAAAAAATAAACAATAAACACTTACTCAAAACAATTCGAAAGCGTAAATAAAAATCACATAAAAACACAAAAATCATTAAAAAGAAACATTAAGATGGAATAAACAAACGGACTAAGACTCATAAAAACATTCATAAGCACCCACAAAAGGGTAAAGAATAGATAAAACACTTAAGAATT
>WURT03497216.1:2155-21772 GCA_009936505.3 Holothuria glaberrima | reverse complement strand
ATATATTGTAAAAGATATCCACGTATGCTCCATAAATTATATAGCACAGGGATGACACAGGGATGAAGAAGGGCACAGGCGTGCCTGAAATATACACTTATATATCTATATACATATATGTATCGTGCTCTTATTATATCATCCCTGTGTACCACACTATTTGTCATCGCCTATATATATATATATATATATACATTATGTGATTATGTGAAGTAGCTTGAAGAAATGTTATCAATCTAGAAGCTAGAGTGATGTTTTATCTCTTTTAACCTTATGTACTCTAGATAAATCCACTTTGAAAGCCTTGGGAAAAGCCATTCTCTTTTTAAAGTCTGTTAGCTTCATTTATGAAAATGAAATTTTTGTTATGATATGCTTCATATCTTACAAAATAAGGCTTTAAAACGAACTCATATGTAAACGTTCGATACCTTGGACTGATAATCTTTGTGAAAATGTATCGAGGAATCCTTTTTTCATGATTCACGGGACATACAAATGTCACATTAGTTTATATTTATATAAGCCCGGAACTTCCAAATTGACGAGAAATCTTGCGCACTGACAAAGTAAAATCCTTTTAGAAGCAGTCTTTCAAGTGCCTCCTTTTTATCCTTGTTTCTCCTACTTTATGAAACTTCCTTAATTCTTCTTCTCCAACGTTTTGCTTGAAATTATTACTTTAACCCACTGTTTTTCTTCTTTATCTGTTTTGTGACTTAAAAACAATGCAAAAATAGATGTTTAAATAATTGAAATAATTTCTTAATGAGTCATTATGATGCTGCTAACATTGATGAATGCCTACAAAATCATACTTTTTGCTCTGCTTCTGATCGGCAAATCATATCCCCTTTCTCCTCTTTTGCTGAGAATGTTGGTCTTTCTGATATCCAGCCTGTCCCATTCACCTTGAGTACGGAGTGCTAAATGGTTCAAACTATCAAAAGTAATCATTGAATTAACCAAGTAACATAGAACTATCGAAAATAAACATCAAAGTATCCAAACTTATATGCTGACGTTAGTTTGGATAGTTCGATGCTAAGCTTGAACATGTCGATGTTAGTTAAGACAGTACGATGTTACGTTTTATTTTGAACCATTTGGCACTCCGTACCTGCAATTGAAAGTCTGCAGAAGTGAATGACGTTGATAGTTTAGAGTGATTCTATTCCTCTTTTATCCTTTAAAGACCTATTGTTTTCTTCTCATTCGCTTTTATGGTTTGTTGTGATAATCTGATGCAATCATTATTTTAATGAATTAGACCTACTACATTTACGGACAATTATCAATTTGCAATTGTACACCTTGTTTACGATTCATCCTCACGGGCATTATTAAATGATTTACCATTCAACATAATTTGTTATTTTCTTATATGTACATTTACCCTAAAGATCTTAAAAAATTAAAGGAAGGTTTTAATAAAACGTACTAACGACAACAGAACGCAAAGACTGATTGAAAGTTGAAAGGGGCAGAAGCAGCGGGGTGGCCTCATGTATGAGTTCGACGGAGGGAAAGACTTTCTATCTCCCTCGTGCCCCTTCATGGTAGCAGAACTTTAGACATAAAAGGCCAGGTATTGAACGCTCGGAGGGTGATAAAGCTTCCAGTGTGGTCATTTGGGGGGGGGGGGAGATATGTTAAGATGTTTTAATCCAATAGTAATTTTTGTTATCTAAACTCTTGTAGAGGTGAAACTTTTGAAGGAGCTCCTCCACTCCCTGGCGCTGTTGACTATGGGTTCGTATAGTAGACACAGAGGTTATACGATAAAGAACTGATCTAACCATGCAAGATTGTATTGTGATAATCATAAAAAACACAATTGAATATTGTTTTACCAGAACAAGGTTTTAAAATGAGTATAATTTTTAATAACGATACAAAAAGCAATTAAAATGTAATTTTATAACGAAGTAGAAGGCGGCAAAAACGTATGGGACCGTTTGGATTTGGGTCTACAGTTTGTTCTGTCCGAATCTCTAAGTCTTTCTAGACATTTTTTGCCCGAATTTTGAGTTCATCTAAAAATTGGGGGTTCTCCTGCTTCATACGCCTACTAGGAAGGAATAGTTGCATGAACCAGGGAACTATAGTACTGGGGTTCCCATCCTATGGTAGGCGTGCCACTAGTGGTACATTTGGACTTTCTCGGTGGTACGCGGCGTGGTACACAGCGTACTCGATTTTGTTTTATTTGAGGCAAAAAAAAGAAGAAAATGCTTCAAAATGTGTCAAATATAGCACCATTTAGCATCTCAGCCCTCTTCCAAAAGCAAAAATTTTCACCCTCCTCTTAGACCCCTCTCCCAGGACAGCGATCAATCAAACCTTGTGCCCCTCTTTTGAAAATTCCTGGATACGTCGCTGCTCATGCATCCCTCAAAAGTCAAAGCGGCTGTGCACCTACAGCTATTTGTTATCTGCCATTATGCACTTATTCATCATTAATTCAATCAACCCTTTCTCCCTCATGCATCGCCCAAGGGGCTATGGTAAGCCGAATGTTCAATAAATAGGTAATCCAAAATTATCGGTCGAGAATCCAAGATTTTCGACTGATAATCTTGGATTATCAGTCGATAATCCAAGATTATCAACGACAAACCAGGTTAATCACGAGATAATCCAAGATTATCGAAACAACTTGGACTAACCACCGATAATCCAAGAATATCAACCGAAAATCCAAGATTATCAAATTATTTCGTTATATCAGTCTACAATCTTGGATTATCTACTGATTTAAGTGAACTTCATTCGATCATCTTGGTTTATCGACTGATAATCCAAGATTATCGACTGATAATCCAAGATAATCGACCGACAATCCAAGATTATCGACCGATAATCCAAGATTATCGACAGACAATTCAAGATTTTCGTTGATAATCCAAGATTGTCGATAGAAAATCCTGGTTTAGCCAATGACAATCCAAGATTATCAAACTCATTTTGATAATCTTGGTTTATCTGTCGACAATCCAAGTTTATCAAGAATATTTTGATACACCGGGTTTATCATTCGAGAATCCAAGATATCGAGATATTAAACTTGTTTTGATAAACCTGGTCTATCGGTCGAGAATCCAAGATTATCAAAAATTATTTTGTCAACCGAAAATCTTGGATTCTCGACCGATAATCTTAGATTATCAAAAAATAATTTGATAATCTTGGATTCTCGACCGATAAACCAAGATTATCGGTCGATGATCCAAGATTGTCGGTCGAGAATACAAGATTATCGTTTGATAATCCAAGTTTATCAAAAGTTATTTTGATAAACTTGGTTTATCGGTCGAGAATTCAAGATATCGAGATATTAAACTTGTTTTGATAAACCTGGTCTATCGGTCGAGAATCCAAGATTATCAAAAATTATTTTGATAAACCTGGTTTATCGGTCGAGAATTCAAGTTTTTCGGTTGATAATCCAAGATTATCAAAAATTATTTTGATAATCCTGGTTTATCGGTCGAGAATCCAAGATTATCGGTTGATAATCCAAGATTATAAAAATTTATTTCGATAAACTTGGTTTATCGGTCGAGAATCCAAGATTGTCAAAATAGATTTTGATAAACCTGGTTTATCGGTCGAGAATCCAAGATTATCGGTTGATAATCCAAGATTATAAAAATTTATTTCGATAAACCTGGTTTATCGGTCGAGAATCCAAGATTATCAAAATAGACTTTGATAAACCTGGTTTATCGGTCGATAATCCAAGATTATCGTTTGATAATCCAAATTTATCAAAAGTTATTTTGATAAACCTGGTTTATCGGTCGAGAATCCAAGATTATCGGTTAATAATCCAAGATTATCAAAATTTATTTTGATTAACCTGGTTTATCCGATAATCCTGATTTATCCAATAATTATTTGATAATCTTGGATTCTCGACCGATAATCTTGGATTTCGACCGATAATCTTGGATTATTGAAAAATAATTTGATAATCTTAGATTATCAACCGAAAATCTTGGATTATTGAAAAATAATTTGATAATCTTGGATGCCCGACCGATAATCTTAGATTATCAAAAAAAATTAGATAATCTTGGATTATCAACCGATAACCTTGGATTCTCGACCGATAATCTTGGATTCTCGAAAAATAATTTGATAATCTTGGATTATCAACCGAAAATCTTGGATTCTCGACCGATAATCTTGGATTCTCGAAAAATAAAGTTTGATAATCTTGGATTCTTGACCAATAATCTTGGATTATCGAAAAAATAATTTGATAATCTTGGATTCTCGACAAATAATCTTAGATTATCAAAAAAAATAGATAATCTTGGATTCTCGACCGATAATCCTGGATTCTCGACCGATAATCTTAGATTATCAAAAATAATTTGATAATCTTGGATTCTCGACCATTAAACCAAGATTATCGGTCGATGATCCAAGGTTGTCGGTCGAGAATCCAAGATTATCAATCGAAAATCTTGGATTATCTTGCCAAATGTGCAACGAAGTGATATTCCAAGATTATCGCGTGATAAACCAGGTTCGACGAGCCGAATGCACACTCAATAGATATTCCAAGATTATCGATCAATAATCTTGGATTTTTGATCGAGAATCCAAAATTTTCAAAGTAATATTGTATATCGGGCGATAATCCAAGATTGTCGGGATAAACCTGGATTTTCATTTGATTATCCAAGATTATCAGTTGATAAACCTAGTTTATCATTGATAAACCAAGATTATCATGAGATAAACCTAGTTTTTCGTTGTTAATCCAAGATTATCGACTGATAATCCAAGATTATCAGCCGAAAATCCAAGATTATCGTTTGATAATCTTGGATTATCGGTCGATAATCTTGGATTTTCTATTTATTGAACAATCGGCTTGCCATAAGCGGCTGTACACTGACAGCTATTTGGATATAAATGTTAACGTATAAAATACGATTGTAGTTGAATATTGATTGGTACAGTGGTACTCGGTGGCACCACAAAAATGTGAAATGGTACCCCAGTAGAAAAAGTTTGGGAACCCCTGCTGTAGTAGATTACACCTCACTTACTGAAACCATTCTCATACACTCTTGGCTAAAGGCTTGTAAATTTAGTACAAGATACATCCAAATTTATCGTTTCTTAACTAATTATTCCATCTCACGAGGGATGCAAGCTGACTTTACAAAAAGGGGTAGCATTCACTAATCAAAGTACAATTATACTAGCTTACACAATAAAAGATGTCTTATTATAATCTTCTACAGACTAATTGCCCATGTCATATATACCTTTCTGATCATTTGTGTATACCATGTTTGTTAAGTGCGCCCCTCTCGTTACGTACTAATTTGAGACAGTTGTAGGAGTGCAATGGAAAAGTTCCGGCAAAGTGTAGGCTGGTAGGGCTAACCATAGTCTCAGTGTAGTTAAAAAGCTCTCAGGGTAGTTTTTGTCAAGCGTGTCGTTAAAACTCTGAAAATCGTTCCATCGTTACTTGACCATCGAATGGAAATGCACTGATTGCTGGTGGAATTAATAGAATTTCATTAAATAGCTGGTATTTGGCACCTCAATAGCTCAACAATTGGCTTGTTAGCCAAAGAAATTTTAGCATTGGATATAACGGTCGCTCATTTGCTTGTTTCAGCATATTGATCAGATTATTCTGGAGTATTGACGGAGGTCCTTCCTAGGGTAGTAGTTACGTAAGAAATTGGAGGTGAGATGTGTTAGACCATAGTATTTTTTTCACACCTTTGCACTGGGACGAGAGGCTTTTTAAGAACCTTCTCCATCCCCGCCTCCCTCCTTGGCAATAAGGCTTTTTACAGTGTCTAGAGAACGGTATTCCAGACCCAGAATAAGACAAGGCAAATGTTAAATTAACGCCTACAAATATTTCACAGCTCTAGCTTTGAACAAAAGTGTACAGCTTTATGTCAGACTTCAGAAATGTTTTAAGAGTAAAATATGTTATTAAGAAACCTGCATGTGGTCATATTCACGGATTATAAAAACCAGTCAGCTTTAAAAATTAAACTGTATTACAATTATATAGGTGGGTTGGTGTTAACAAATATTCAATGAATTGAATAACAGTAAAGAGTTTTTATATGTGAACATTTTGTCCGAGATTATATCCTACAAATAGATTTGAAGACGAACATTGAGTAAGCCTCAAACTGAGCCAAAGTAGCATTTCCATTCTTAATATGAGTCAACGAGCTATGCCTATCCATTTTAGGAGGCATACGGACAAGTAGTCCGATTTTCAAAGCAAGTCTCAGGATTTAAAAGTGTTCCATTTTCTCATAACTAATCCACCTACAAACCTAACACATATTTTCACTTTCTGGTTCTTTCCTTTCTTTCACCGAAGTCGGAGAAATGCCAACATGGAAACTGAATCTTACGAGTGAACGCGTACTTTGAATAAAGTTTTTGGACGTCTTCAAATAAGATTCAGTCAATACAGAAAATGTCGTTCAATCCTGTTTTAAATGGCAAATTCTTGGAATACTGTCTACATTTTCGAATATCTTTTTCACAAGCGCCCTCACTCTTGCGGATCAAGGGTAACTTCTCCCAAAGCATAGAGCGCTATTTCACTGTCCACGTGTATTGGAGACCGATAATCTTTTTGATTATCTTTAAAGTCCTTTGTGCGACGAAGTGTGAGTGAAAGATACACCAACACAAGAACCAGGACAACTAGAAAGAGTATGAGCAGAATAGAAACCAGTAAAGCAGCATTCACGGAGACTGTGGATAGAAGAACAAAGAAAAGTAAGAAATAATGACAATGTGGAGATTACTCTTAAAGACTTATTAAGTATGCAACAGCTGTAACACTGCAAATGATAAAAAACTCGAAGAATTAATTAGTTATTTTGACACGGTTTTTACTTTTGCTTATAGCTGTTCATAACGGCTTATGCTGAGAAGTTTTTATTGGCTCAGAGCCGCTCCAGATTCATTACACAACCTCTCTCAGTCCAAACAATACTAGTATCTTTGGTGCCTGTGCCATTGTCGTCGTTTCAATAGTCATGTCAAAATTAAGAAGCTGGACTTGTATCTTTTTGAGTTTTTACAGGAACGATTTAATCTAATTAAAATAAATAGAATACTACGAGCAACCCAAGTCCTTCCACACTAGCAACTGGCTACGTACAGCAAAATTATTGGCCTACCCCTATTCTCCTTTTTTGTCTTTACCACATGTCGTGCTCCTAATATCACCTCCCTAGTTCAAATCCAGACCAGGACAGCGTCCCTCTCATGCACACCCTGGGGAACACACTAACGATACAGTTTGCATGAAAGCTACTTCATTAACTACAACCGAAGGAGATATCGCAATACATTGAATACCTTGAATCCCAAGGTATACTTTTACATCTGCCCACGAAAAAGTTTTTGACAAGATGTATACTAATTTGTTTAAGAAGTAAATGATGCAAAAAGAAAACATTTCAAAAGCTCGCAAGAATTTAATGAAGTACCTAATCTTAATTTTTTTATAACTGTATAAAGCCAAATGTATTTGGGGACATATCTGAGCGCCGTGTGCTAAGGGGCGTGGGCACGTGGCCAATGAACCCATTGGTGACGTTTATCACTGTGATATGCCTCGACCTTAGGTATGGATTATGCATGTTAGAAAATGCTATTAACTGTTTAATGGTTATCGATATATGTAAGGGCAACTTACTCTCGGACTTCGTCAGTTAGGCAGTTTGAAGACGCCACTGTGCTTTAAGAAATTAGCGTTTATCAATGTTACTGAAGGTAAGTATTGACAATAGGACATTTTAAAAGCTCACCTCCATCTTAGTAATGATGTGTACAAGAATTGCGTAGTAGCATTTGATGAATACTTAGAGTGCTGAAAGGTTTTGGACAAACTTGAATGTAGGCAAATTTTCGATATCATCGAGCGAGTAAATTTCGTCATTTGGACAGGTTATGTTAAGATGCTCGCTTCTAACATAGGCTTCCCTTTTGTCATAATTAACATCTTACGAAGTTATTTATCCCCTCAAATATCTTGGTTACGTCGAATAGAGGTACCTTCTGTGCACGTTCTTCCTGGAAGAGAATCCGGAGAATCATCTCTATAGCCGTCTTTACACTGGCAAGAATATCCACTAGCGCCCTCATCCATGCAATCGGCATTCCAGTAGTCACAGTCGTCAAGTCCTAGATCACATTCATTGGTCGCTGTGAAGAATCAGCAATTAGTCAACAAACTGAAAAATTTCCTCGAAAATCTAAGTTTTCTGTTTGTGGGAATTGTATTTTAAACAGAATACCCCCACCTACTCTGATTCTGAATACAAGACATTCAACTAATATATTTACATATCCATTGGCAAAACAATTTTGTGTCGGCAATGAAAGACGTAATACTGCAGTTCTAAGTTAAGTTATATCTGAATGTGGGCAAGCCTTTCTTCCTACCGTGTCTCTCTTTTAAATGATTTGAAATAGGTAGGGTAACATGGAAGAAACCTGCGAATAGGTAGAACTAATAGGCAGCGCTATGGTATTACTAAACAGCTAAAATAAACTTCGGGCTCCTGTATCTGCCCTTTAATGTTGTTTCGATGTGTCAAATACAGCTGAAAAAGACTTACGTTGAGATGTGATTGACTCGGGATCTATAACGAGATTTGATGACGGTAAGACGTCGTTAGCTTCTAAGCTTAGCTGAATAATTTGTCTGTTATCTTCCTCTGTGATGCCCGATGACGTCCTAAAATACGTCACAAAGTCAGCTATAACACTTCCTCGTCTAAATCGAAGCACTTTACACCCAAGGTAGAATCGCATAGCACTATTGTAGTTTTCAAATATCGCATCGATCTGTCGGATTAAGATAAAATTCTCAAAATCCACATAGGCCTACATGTAATCATAGATTAGTAAAACCAGTACCTATGATATCATTATATGCAGGATGTCAGCGCAAGTTGTTATACGGAGAGTCGGCTCTTTGGACAAATCTAGATACTCACTCTCTATGAAGTTTTGAATTATAAAAATGAAATCCCCCCTGCACTTTGTTGAGTTGACAATGTGCCCAATGGTTTACTGAGATTACAAGTTGAGTGACGTCATGCATCTTTAATTAGCTGTTTACAGCGTGGATCACGAGGAGTGAGTTAAAATATAGCTCACCCCTTAAAATTTCATCCTTGAACTTGAACTTGAGAAGGTCGGGACGTTAGTAGTTTTAGTAGTCTACATATGATTGATATCTGCATTCGTGCAGATGTAACATTACACGGCATTGAAATTTTGATAACTACGAGGACTACTAAACATGTAAACTTGTCTGTTACAAGTAAGCTAAAAAAAACTTATTTTAGCAACGAGACGACTAGCCCAATATGCTGCGATGGGTTAACTCATTACAAACGAAGGGAGTGATATATTGCCTCTTCGTTATAGGCCTATATAGATGGCAGCTTCCTGAAGAAAGGTGCAATTTACCAGCTGAAAAGAAATGGTTTCATTTGTAACTACTGCGAGGTTAAATTTAGAGGTAACTTTAACTTCCTTGCTTTTTTTCAAAACTTGACAAAACGGAATATGGTATCACAGTAAATTAAAAAGTTCTTTAAACACAATGAACAGTTTTGTGTTATAGGCCCTACTCTAAGGGAATACTCAAAACTGAAAGTACTTCACCAAACTTAATATTACAAAGGTTTGAAAAAGGGGGCAGATTTTTAATTTGCGATAAATCTACTTAAAAGTACAAAGAAAGGGACACTTAACAATTCTATATTAAGGTGTAGTTCACACAGTCAAATGAAAATGGTCAAACTTTCTTGAGCACATCAGTCAAATTTCAGACGATCCTATAAATGATGAGGACTTGAAAGCAAACATCCTTATCATCAACAGCCACGTTTTGGAAACTTTTAACCTTAATTTGCCCACCTACTGACAAGTAATATTCCGTCTTTCTTTTCAGGGAAATTTTCAGATACACACGAAGCTAACTTACGGCGGTGCATATATCATCAGCAAGTGAACTAAATCTTTCAGAGGTAGAATCCTCGAGTTGACGATTGTAGTAGACAGTCTGGCCATTTGTCCGACTAACCACTCGAATACTGTTTTGAAAAGATTTCGCCTCTGCAAAGAAAAAACGTGTACTAATTACACAGTGAGGAACAAAAATCATATGATTGGTATTGCATGTGAAGTTTGTAAGAAACATGTAAGACCCTATATATGTGTCTAGGCTTAAGTACATCTATGTGGGACAATTTTGGAGAGTGAACGGAAAGGAAACTTCTAACCGTAATAGTCACTCCCTCGCTCATATCATTGCTGGACGACACGTAAAATTTCAGCATACAATCGCTTACCACACATATTTTCCAAACGTCCCATTTTCCTCTGTATCCATATGTAGGTCGTGCAATGCGTCATCAGCTTTTAAATATAAGCAATGTGTACGACATACATGTGATAAATTAGCAAATTCGGCGTATGAAGCAGCGTGGGGAGCAGGATTATGAAGCCCTCCCTCATAAAGACATCGAGGCGGTTATAAGTATGTCCCCACCCCAAGTTCTTTATAAAATGAAAACCCTTATTTGGTCGTTCCATGAAATATTTCAAACTTGAAATAATTTGTAAAACTTTATTCAGTACATGCCCTTCAAACGACACACTAAATATTGCATCAAATTGCATTTAGGGATGCTTTAAGGACGTTCAGATGTTCAACGTTTCAAAAGGGGGAGAGGAAACCTACACTCCAGGGGAAACCCCTTCACTTAGACCTCCCAACCACCTACGGTGGTCTGAAACGTTCAGCCACAGCTGAAAATAGGTACCTGAACTTATAATAAGCACCAAAATAACAACAGCAGCGTTTAACAGTGCGTTAATACGTCCAGTACGCAAACATACTCTGCGTATGAAATATGTAACCCTTGCCGTCCAGCGTGTAATCAAGCACTATCGTTGGCATCATCATTTTCAACACATCAAATATATATTATCCCGACCAACGTTATTGTAACAGTTGGGTTGTTATAGCTTTATTGAAACATAGGGCCAGAAGTTTAGGGAGAACAATGCAATTATAGAGCAAGTTAAACGAGAATGTTCCGAAAAGGAGACTTTCTGTCAAAGATGACTTTTAAAAACATTTTCGTTTAATTTTGCTCTTACATCTGGCTCTATACACGAAAGGGCTAGGCCCTATACATAAGAAACAATCCAAATTGAGTTTCATTGCATTCTTTTATATTAATTCATTTGTGAATATATGGTACTGTTCTTCAAAATCAAGAAATTATCGGCAAGACGTTAAATTAATGTCCAGAATATAAAGCTACTTATATTTGAAGAATTTGAAAGAGTTGTCTCTGTTACGGGATTTTTGTGGACAGTTTATGGGCATCAAAAAGTTTCCTGGTACATATGTTACCGGTATTTATAATAAATAAGCTTAGACTACCATAGTAACCCACATGTAATTTCATTTAATCTGAAATATGAAAGAATTATTTTCATCAAACCTGTGCACGTTTGTTCACTTTTCTTCCTAAAGTAACCTTCTCGACAGACACAAACCGGTAACTGTCCCGAGTTGTCACACTTTACGGCAGAAGGCAGCGTACATAAAATATCGTCACATGTTGTTGGGAATGCTGTAAAGATGAAAACATCGCTGTAGGTGTCAATGCCCCTCATTTATAAACCATTCGAGGTATACTTAGGTTCAGCCTTCACCTTCTTTAATGATCATAATTGACAAGCAAATGGACCTACCGAATTAAGCACAGCCGTTCGATTCGGGGTTAGGACAGGAGTCTTCCCCGCCCCCATTCGTGCAAAATATTTGCTCTTTTTGGGAAAATGTATAATATTTTAGGGAATACGTGCATTAAAATTTCGGGGAAGTGTTTATCCGTAACATCCCCCTCCCCATGCAGTTGCGCAGTGTCGTACGTTTATGTTTCACTCAAAGCCAAACTCAAACAAACAGACTGGATCATTAAACTGCTACACACAGCCACCTTTAAGCCTAAAATGTTAGCTGAAGTTTCTTTAATCGATGACATCATGTCTGAATTACCATCCTAATTTGTAAGTAATATATGGTATAAAGATAATTACTTGTTGTTTTTGAAGTTGTTCTGTGTTCTGAAGTGGTCATAACTGCAGAGGACGTTGAAGTTATTTTACTAGTTGTTGACATACTCGTCTCCTCCCCAGAAGTGCTTGCATCTTTCGGTTCGTCTGTGATAACTGGGGAAGCTGTCGTCGTTTCTGATACTTTAATTGTAATGGTAGAATCAGATTCCGTTACAGGCACAGATGACGATGTCATTTTATCAGAACCAGTCGCCAATTTTTCAGAACTTGTCGTCATTTTTTCTGGACTTGTCGTCATATTTTCAGGACTTCTCGTCACATTTTTAGGACTAGTTGTCATCACTTCAGAAGTAGTTGTCAACTTTTCAGGACTAGTTGTCATTATTTTAGAAGTAGTTGTCCCTTTTTCAGACGTCTTCATTGTCGTCTGCCTTTCATATATCTCTGTAGTCTCCCTCAGCACTGGAGTGGTCGAGGATGCTTCTTCAGAAATTAATTCTGTCTCAATGGTTGGTTGGTTTGTGAAAGCTGTGCTCAAAATTTCCCCTCCTGAAGTTGGAACTGTATCATTTCCTTTTGTAGCTGGCACAGAAGTTTCAGTTTTGAGATCAACTTTTGTTGTAATATCTGTCGACGAAATCTGATTCGTCGTACCCGCTGTAGAGTCAGACACATCAGTTTTCATCAGTGGCGGCGTCACTCTAGTTACCTCTGTCGTCAAGTATGTTGTGACTTCGTTCCCAAGAGTCGATGTCATCCCCGTTTCAAATGTAGTGTCGTCTATTACTGTCGTAATGTATATCTCCTTTGGTGACGTAACGTCCCTCCCGGCGGTATTTAGACGAGTTGTAATCGGACTCGTCAACGAGTCTTCTATTGTAGTCATACCGAGCATGTTTGTACTTAATAATGACGGCGGAGTCGTCGGATCCAACTTTGTCGTCTCTCCGTCGTCAGTTTTTGCAGTGATACTTAATGTAGTCGCTTGCACTGAAGTCGTACTCGTTTCGGTGTCTGTAGTCACCTTTGTAAAGGAAACTTCGTCTGTCACTACGTCAGTTTCTACCATCGTCTGGGGACGCATTGTGGTGGACAAAGCTCCATCTGTCTTGTCCGCTTCCGTTGTGAATTTTTCTCCTGGTTTCATTGTGGAAGAGTATTCGTTTGATAACGTTGTGTCATACCCCGATGTAAGATATGTTTCTGTTGGTTTGATTGTATATGACGTTTTCAAGAGATCGTTTGTTGTCATATCTCTTACACCTGTTGTCGATAATTTCGTCAGCTGTAACGTGGTCATCCTTCCGTCATCAGTTTTTCCTGCGTCTTGTTGTGACGTCATTCCAGATTTTTCGGTCTGTTTTGAAGTCACTGTTGGATATGTTTCTGTTATTAACTCAGTTTGTAGCATTGTTTGAAGCTGCACAGTAGTCAAATCTCTAACGTTTGTGGTGTAGCTCCCTACTGTAGATTCTCCTATTTTCACCGTTGAGAGAAAATCTGTTGGTGAAGTCATATCTTGCACAGGTGTACTTTTTATTTCTGTGGGTCGATGTGTAGTCTGTAACTGATGTGTCGACATATAATCGCCGCTTGCATTCGGTTTAGTCGTTAGTATCGATTGCGTTGTCATTTCATCTGTTATGTCATCAATGTATGGCGTTGTGTGCGTAGAGAATTGCCCATCTGTCAGTATATCGGTCTTCGTCGTCGCTCGAGGGGGTATTGTAGTCAACGTTTCTCTCTCTGTTGTGTCTGTCACACTTCCTGTTAGCGCAGTCGTCACTGTTTGTTTTGTAGTCACATTGATATCCGTTGCCTCCTGATAATTTTCAGGGGTCGTTAGACCCAGTTCAGTAGTAAGTATCTCTGTTTGTATTACTGTACCATTAATGATTTCAGTGAAGAGAGGTGGATCAGTAAATTGACTCTTTGATGTTGCCAAATCGAATTTAGTCGTCAGCATCCCTGCTGGCATTGTCGTGGACATATCTGCCATTCTTGGGGATATCGTTTGAACGTCGGTAACTTCGACTAAATTTATAGTTGGCATTGTTCTTGGATCCGTCGTTTCTTTAAATTCAGTCACTTTTATCGTTTCGTTTGGAGTTGTTCCTGCTACAACTGTCGTCATATTGTCTGTGTTCCCCAGTACACTTGTCGTAAACTGTGTTGTTGTTGCATTCATAAAACTGGTGGAATCGGCAACTTTTGTCGTCAAATCATCATCAGGTAAGGTAGTTTTGTCTTCATCTGTTACTATAGTAAGTCGGGCTGATGATGACGTCATATTAACAGAGGTTGTCGTATTGATCACATAAGTAGATGACATCTGAGGGGAAGTCGTAGGAGCAGTATCTAAAAAACGAACAAAAAGGTCAAAAATGGTACAAATCTTGATTCCGAGCCAATTCCGATTCCATGTTTTCCAATTTCGGGTCAATTCCGAGTACGACCATTTGACAATGTAGCACCTCATACAAATGCTTTCTGTACTGTTTACAATTACATATATGATGAAAACGGGCACTTTTCACATGTCAATTTCATACTATTCCTGACTCTGTAATTTAGTTGACTGTATGTGACCATCTACTTGTTAAATTGTGCACCAATAATAATGTTGCTTCGGCACATTAATAAAACTTTCATATTTGTTGACTAGACTGGAATCAGCTCCGAGTCCGAGTCCAGCTGAGCTCACGTTCCGGGCCAATTCCGATTCCGTGACCTCCCATTCAGGGCCAATTCCGAGTAGGCGAAAAACAGACTCGAGTCCGGAATCGAGTCCGAGTCCGAACTCGGATGTCAAAGCCCTGGAGATTGGAGGACTAACATGTGACACTATCAAGTCTGTTAGTTAGATGAGGTTTTACGGCTCAGTTTCTAACCAATTGGTTTAAGTCCTTTCCAGTTGTGGCTCACTGGCTTGTTTTCCCTACTCCATTGCTTATGCTGAGCGCCAAGCGCAATGGCAGTAGGTTCCATTTTTAATGTCTTTGGTATGACCCGGCCAGGATTCGAACCCCCGACCTTCCGGCTGCAAGTCGGATGCTCTAACCACTTGACTATGCAGTCGGTCCATAAGACACTATCGAAGCGAAGCGCCACCATTTGTTGTCGCGTAATGAGCCAAGAAAGTTTTTACACAAAATGCCCATACACTGCAGGAAATGACACTTCCAAACGTCTTGTAATTTGTATCTGAACATCAGTGGCACAGTGGCGTAACATATGGGCTCGGACCGTGCTGAGCCGAACCCCCGACCAAAAGGGGGTCCCCGCTACACTGATGTACAGAAAAAAGGTACCTCTTTAGATGGAGAGGGCCCCTTTTTAATGGGAAAGAAAAGTTATGCAAGATAATATACATACAGGATGCATTGATCCTGCATAAATCCCTGGACCCTGGACCTCCTGATAGGGAGCCTTTTGGCCCAATGGCCCCTAGGTTCATGTTGCGCCACTGCTGAACATTCATTATCTGTATAAACCCAGGCTTTTAGAAAATACAAAAATCACTTTGCAGGAAAACAATGGTACAGGGTATTATTCTTTAAAGTTACATACTCTACTATACAAATTCAGTTAAAAATTGACAGTTATTTGATAATTGAAAGCTGGCTCATGACTTGCGTGTACATTTGTAGATCTGTGGACAGTGGGAAGGGTGGAAGGGGAATTGGTATCTCCCTCACCACTTGAAAATTTTTGTTTAGATTCTGATATTGACTACTCGCCAAAATGGTAGCATTTACACGGGGAATTTGACCAGGGTTAGCACTGGCTCTAAAATGTCGGGTTCCATCGGACCCCGAAACCCCCAGTATCTGGAAAACTCGGGGTCCAAGCTGAAATTTACGGGGTCCCCTCTTTTTTGGCTGCAGTCGTTCTGGTCTTGCAAACTTGTTGGAGTGGCCGACTGGCGGATGAAAGGTGAATGCCACCTGATAATACAAATGATAGCAGATCCAACTTTGATACTTGTTGAGTTGATCTTTGACTATGAAAAATTCCAGCTCAGATAATTCAATATTTAATTTTGCATGTCATCTTAGAATTTGAGCACTTTCACTTTCCAACGCGGAAATTATTGCGTCCTATCGGACACAACTGGTGGAGTGTATGTGAAATTTTCGCGTCCATTTCACTCAGAAGAAAGCGTCATGGACACGGAGACAAGATCCAGCGCGAACCCTGAATTTGACGGACACAATTGGCCTTATTGTTTCATTATGTTACACGGAATTTGACTGAAAAACATTTGCATGTTTAGTACATGGTACAATGCTTTAAACTTATTTGCTATAAATACTGCTGGAATATGTTCCTAAGAAATTAAAGAACAATGATACCATAATTGTGTAATGTTCTGTCAGTCTTGAGTTAATAATTGCAGGGACTACCTGGGGTAGTTATCGCCTGGTACTGGCATCTTGGGGAGGGTGTAGGTGAAGGATACCCCTCCCCATTAGGGAAGTTTTTTCTTGGAAGGTGGCTTAAACGAAAAATGGTGCAATCTTTGGCAAAACTTTCAAATGATTACATTGTTAGCACGGGCGGCGATTCTGGGGGATTAGGGGATATATCCCCCTCATTAGATTGGATGGGGGGATAATGTACACTATACCCCCCCCCCCCATGAAATCAACCCGGCAGATCCGGAAATCAGAAAACTTTACCTTTTTCTAGACTTTTTACAATAGGCCTATTTATTTTTTTAGGAAATACTTCTGAGAGTTGTTATAGTATCACCTTGCAAAACCTGGAAAGAGCCATTTCCAGTGTGGAGGGTATTTTTGGCCAAAATTTTCTACGCTCCGCGCCAACTGACGATGGCGCTTCGCTTAGATAGTGCCACTGACTATTTCCGGAAATCAGAACACTTTACCTTTTACTAGACTTTTTACAATAGGCGTTTTTTAAGGAAATTCTTCTGACAGATGTCATAGCGTCATATTGCAAAGCCTGCAAAGGGGCCACTTCCAGTGATCTGGGTATTTTTCGCTAAAATTTCCTACGCTCCGCGCCAACTGATCGTGGCGCTCCGCTTAGATCGTATCACTGACTATATCCGGAAATCTGAACAGTTAACCTTTTTTCAAGACTTTTTACAATATGCCTTTTTTAGGAAATACTTGTTGTCATAGTGTCACGTAGGTTGCAAAGCCTGGAAAGGGCCATTTCCGGTGATCGGGGGGGGGGGGTTGGCCAAAATTTTCGTTGAACGCTCCTCGCCAACCGATGGTGGCGCTCCGCTTAGATGGTGTCACTGACTATATCCCCGCCCGCTCCACTTTCAAAGACGGATCGCCGCCCATGATTGTTAGAAACTTTCATCATTTAGAGATTTTAAGTTGTGGCATTTCACTCTCCAAGGCTAGTACCAGGGGCGAACTGCTCCTATTAGTACTCCTCTGGGTATAGGAAACACAACTCATTGAAGGAAAGAAATGGAATAACCAAGGAGCCCTTCCCAAGGACTTTAATGCATGTCCATGACATGGCTGTAGAGTTAACTTAATGCAAGGGGTCATTTAAGCACCAAGAGCTTTTAGAGGTAATATATATATATATATATATATATATCAAAAAGCTATTTAAGTGAAATATTGAACTTGCACTCCTTATCAATCCTCCTTGAAAATCTCAAACCTCTGTCGGATACCCCAGGAACCTTTGAGACCATTCCAAGTTTTTAGCATAAGTTATGCTACTCGCGATATATAACGAGCTCTGAGATCGCCTTGGGGCTCTTGTCATATCGTCCTTAGTAGGTGCTAATCTCGTGATAAGCTCGGCATACATCGTAACACATCGGACTACATCCTGAACAGATCGTGCTTGTTGACGGACAGCCGAAAATTTTTTAAAATGCTCAAAATTTTTGGTGACATCTTGTGTCAGCGTGATGTGCACTTGTTCTGTTGTGATACATTGTGCTGTGTTCGTGATACATCGTGTTCTGTTCGTTACACATCGTGTTTGGCACGTGTTGTGAGGACGATCAGTGAGAACTCGTTATATATCGTGTTTAACATAGCGAAAGTATGCGAGCAGCATCAGATCATAGGGAATAGGACTTAAATTTAAAACACTGATAACACTGATAACCATTTGTTTTGTTTTGTTTTGTTTTTTCACCTGTCCATCTTGCTTGATGCCAAGACAAATTTCAGTAGGTTTCTGTTTTGTTTTAAGCAAATTAAAAGCTAATTAAAGTGTGTATTTTACTTGTCATACATATAAACAGTGAAGTAACCACATCAGGTCCTCAGCTTTTATTACTCGAAGTAAAAATTTTCCTAAAATGAAACAAATAATGCGAGTACCTAGGATGCAAACGGAGAACGGTGTACTCCAGGAACCGTCAGAACAAGTTGAGGACGGATGACCAGAGACGATTCCGTCACACTCAAAATAAACAGTGGTGCCATCCTTTACAAGGACGTCCCCTATTACATTACTTCCATCAGTCGCCCTAACATTATCATCCAGTAAAGCCAGCGAACAGTCATCTGTTTAAAGAAGGAGAAAGCAAGAAGAAAGCAAGTAAGGGCAGCCAAGAAAACAGCTAGTACATGGCTTTGAAAACTCTGTCAAAAGTTTGTTTGATATTTACCTTACACAGAATACGGATAAGAAGGGTATTATGTGTCGAAAAATAATGAAGTCAAGAAAGAGGAAAGGGCACGGCCACCTACCAAATTTAAGGTGGGAAGACTGGTACGCTACCCCGACCCCCATCTTCTACACTCAGTGGTCTCCAGATAAATGAGATAACATTGGCAATAAATTTGTGCCACCTGCACCACCCTTCAATCACAGCACAGGGACTATGCAGAGAATCCAACAAGTGGACTGGTGAACTGATCCGAATTACATGGAGCACGACCCAATGTTCACGCGAAGGTGCGCGATTGCGCGATTCCCTCACTGACTCTCCAAGTTTCGCAACAAAAATAATTGTCTGCGGGAAATTCCCGCACAGACCTCGCGACCCACACATATGTAGGCTACAGTACTAATAATTTCTGGAAATCCCCTAGCCTAATGCAAAAAAAAAAAAAATGGGAGGAGGAAATAACCTCCCAGTTTCTGAGCCCTAGCGTAAACACTAGCACCACCCCAAGCTACCCCCACGTAAGCTCTGATCCTTTGCAATATTTCTTCAATTTCTTCAATGTTTGTTTTATTTCTATAAAGACCAGTGGTAAAGAAATTCTTGCGATGTTGCATTTATTTATGGCAAGACTCTGATGCCTTCATGATGTAGCGAATTATTCTTTGACCATCTAATTATGTAAATGTGTATCACGAACTATATCTCCCTTTCCTCCCCTCCCCACTTTCCCCAGTGTTTAAAGTGCCCTTTTGAGAAAAAAAATCTGTATTTATTGTGTTCATTTGCTTCCTTAGTTAACAAAGTCTTATGAAACAACTTCTTAGTAATACTCACTTTAAAGTTTTAATGTTTCATTTAACGCT
>WURT03497215.1:0-41871 GCA_009936505.3 Holothuria glaberrima | reverse complement strand
AGTGGTTCAGTTCTTGCTAAGCTTTGTCTGAAATAGGCTAGCATGCCTATACAATGAGCTGCATAAGTTTTCCCCCACTCGGGAGAAATTTGTTTCTCCCCAAACGGGAGAATCTTTTGGTTTGTTGAAACACTTTATTCGTAGAACAACAGTAGATTTAATTTCCGGGTTACTGATGAAACTTCTCTTTATGAAATGCAATTCAAGGACCAACCTTGTCCAGTCTCTCACTACCTGGAATATCTTGAAGGCCCATTCGAACTTCATGTTCCTCCCTCGAACATCCACCTATACCCTTTTTACATTTCTCATTGCAGATATGCATGTAGGGTAAAACGTGCGTATAAGGTGACCAATAGCACATATTGCCATTTCATTGTCCAATGGAATACAACCGTGAAAGCAGTTTCTACGTGCAGTCGGCGGTAGCTGTTTAGACACCTTTCTGGCTTATTCTTATTTTCCAAGAACTGGAACTTCTGAGTGCTGTTTGTATTTCATATGACGCCTGTATGCGCTTCTCGTTCTGTTCAATTGTATTTGATCTTGTGACTTTTTTTCATTTCCGTCTATCAACAAAATATGCACTCTAGATCACTGACTGAAGCATAAGGAAACCCAGAAAAATTATCGGGAATTTCCCACTTAAGAAGAGTACGCCACTTGACGCCTTCAACTTTGAGTGTTAGGACAAACACTGCAAAACTTGGAGTTCTAGTATTAGCAATTTAAGACTTGTTGGATAGCAATTAGCTGGTGCTTTGTTGAGGAATAACACGTAAATTTCTAAGATGAACAACTTTAGTTGGTAGACAGCCCAGCTCTTTATAGTACTTAATTATTTTAAAACATGGTTTACAACGTTGTGCTTGACATTTTTGATATTGCTTCCTTTTTTTTTGTCAGTTTGATTCTGACAAAAGGAGACGAAAATGCTATGCGTTCATTCCATTGTCAAGTCCTGGTATATACATAGTTACCAAATTCAGATAATTATACTCGTGTTATAAAAACCATATTGCTTCAACGGACATCTCATGCAGGGGGTCATCAACGTACACTTCTTGTTGGCAAGGGTAATCATTGATGATAACAGTTAAATATAAATTTTAGCAACATGTGAGTCGCTAACAAATCCAGATACGATACAAAATTAGCGATCGAGATCCTGATGAAACCAACAGAACAGATGTACAATGGAATTTCATAATAAACCCTGTGAAGGTTTTCATCATGACCCCCCCCTCCCCTCAAATGACCAACTATGTAATAGTAATGTCACTGGGCCCTTAAGCAACTATCTTTTTGCTCAATCACTAATTTTCCAACCACGACACCAAATTTGACGGGGTTTTCAGCATTAAAATGGTATTAAATTGGACAAAAACTGAGCATCCACTTCAAAACTGAAGTTCTGCTGATGAACAACTGCACTTACATAGTTTGATTCCAGCAGTGAATATTCATGAAGCTTTAAAATGTAAAACAGCCGTTTGTTTAAGTATAGTTTCACAAACACAGCTCAGGTTCGGAAACCATGATGGTTCTTCAAAGGAAATGCCAAACACGATTTGGGTAATAAAACCGGCTTACGTGAAAAAAGTTCTGAAAGGCGAGGAGATTATGGAGGGGGAGTTGTCTTTGATTGAAAGGATTAGATGAGTGTTTTATTGCATTTGATGGACAAACTTGTTCTGTCCTTGAAGTCTCTCCTTGTTTTACAACTGACAAAAAAGCCACATTTTACAGATTACATGGTCCAGTGACCGCCGACACTTCTAAGGGAATCTGAACTCTCAGTCTTTTGTTGGGCTGTGAAGACCTGGTAGAAATTCCAAGAACATTTCGTTGTTTGCGGTTCTCTATTGCTAAAAAATCGGCCAAGTCGTGACGCTATCGGCCAAGTCATGACGTCCACTTTCAAGGGGCCCGGCAGATTTTTCTAATGGTAAAGTCGTGTGCTCCACCTATTTTCCAACTCTTTGGTACTGTCCATACCGATATGACCCTCTTTAAAAGTTTCGATCATTTTGAGACCAAATCCGAGACCTACCGTCGAGAAATCTTACAGAGTGCTTTCCCTTGCCACAGCTTTGGGTTCTCTCGCATGAGCATGGTTTCAATCCGCTGCATCATATTATGTAATATACCGTTCTCTATGTTTTACATGTAATGAGTATAGTCAAAGATATGTGTTTCAGGGAATGGCAAGTCGTAAGTTGTCCATAAAATTACTACATCGTTACTTTATAGGATAGTCATTCTGCCAATAAAGCATGTTTACCTTATATCATCTTTCTTGCTGAGCTATCAAAGCTCTGGTAATGCGGGGGAATGAGAACAGAAAAAAATCATCACGGCAGTAGAACTAAAATGACCCAATGACGTCTCTGTGGGAGTCCGAAAACCTTACCACAAGGCTTGGGGTCGAAGGGCCCGACTTCCAACAGTATCGCGCTTGTGGGGACAAGTGAGCAGTTCAGACGGTATATACAACTTTTTGCATTTTTCTAATGGCATTTTAATACATAATATGCAGACCTCCAACGATACCTAGGTCTAGCTATTTAGTTTTTCTGACAGCCACATCGACATAAATTGTCGGTCAATTTGATAATGCTGGTTTCGTTTTGAGAACATTCTATGAAACAATGTAGAAGAACATGGAGGATAAAAAGTACGAGTATAGTACAGTCTACTACAGCAGTCTTAAAGTCACGAATTATTAAATCAAAAATGAACCTCTAAAACAGTGCTTGGAAATGGTTACTGGATAAAATCTATTTGTATAGGGTGACAAGTTGCCGTTCTGAGATCGAGTGTTCCCTTCCACTGTTTGAAGAACGATTTAGAGGTGCCGAGGTAATAGATGGTGCTATCATTGTTATCGTGTTAAGTGCAATGTTCAAAATTTACATTCGTCACTTTTAGAAACAATCCAGAAAATAAAGATGTTTTATAACTCCTTGGCAAAGATCAAATATATTCTGAAGCAATTGAACAAATAACATTTTTTTAAGAGTGGGGAAAGCTTGATGGTTTTTTGTACCGTTTTACGAATCCCGGTCGAACCATGTGGAAATTTTCTGGTGGTTCATTTTTTGCTTTTCAGCATGTCTGTTTGCAGTGATGCTGTTTCTAGCTGTCCGACTCAGGAAGTTATCTGATTCAGGTTTCACCCTGCTCATAAGCAGTGAGGCAGAGCACGTACCATCTGCTCACCCCAGCCTTTGGAAAAGTTGCTTAACACTGGGAATGCAGTCTTTCGGATGCTCTCCTTCCTCATAACCCCTTCAGAACTAGCCCAAAACAGATAGCTAATTTGACATTTGCTATAGGCATGAAGTTGTTATTGTAGCGTTTCCCTGGTACATGGTCCTCGGCAAGCCCAAGTGGCTTCCGACCCTGAAATAATTCTAAACGTATTACGTGTTGCATGTTCTATAACTGTGGCTGTTTTTTACCTAAATGGAGCTAGTTTTTACGCTAAGGGTGAAGTCGACATTGTCTCCTCTTTGCCGCCTCATGTTATTTACAGAGAAAACTGACTATATAAGACGGTTTCCAGGTCTTTTAACTATATTCCCACCACACTGCTGATGAACTATCAGATGCGGACCATGGATACACCAAAGAATCTGTCCCCATTGAGAGCCAAAGTAGGTCAACTAGCCTTTAACCAAAGAATCAAACAAGAAGGCAGTTCATGGAGATGCCAATCACATTTCCCCTGCATCCTCCACTTATCTTGTGGTAATGAAGTTTCCTCATGTGCTTATAAGTACCTAATGATAACAGACCACGTCAAGGTAATATGGACTTCAATCCTGGCTTTAAGCAACTAGGATGTACTTTTAAAAATATGCCTTATTACTCCATAGTCTCTACATGTCATGTGGTCTCATGACCTTTTTCCAACGTACTGATATGCAGGTAATGAGTTAAACCAGTTTTAGCTTATTTGACCTTTGACCTCCTGATTTTTAACCTATGAAGTCATCGATTACGCCTGCAAATTTGTCACAGTCAGCCATTACCGTTGAAATTGATCGGTTTTGGTTAAGGAGGGGTTGATAACACATTTTTTCGCAAACTCTTGGCAGAGTTGACCTTTGATATTAATATTTTGACCTTTGACCTTAAAATTGAGCTACCAGAAAACACTTTTCAAACTTTTTCCCATTGTTCACAACATGTCATGTGGATTGAAGACTATTTCTAACATGCTGATGGCCATGGAATGACCAATTAAACTATTTTTTGGATAAATTTACTTCTGATGCTAGACCAACGACGTTCTAAATTAGTAATGCATACCAAATAAGTTTGTATGGTCAGGTTTCTAACCTCCAAGTTTGAACCTATTTGGATTTTGTGGCGAAGTCTGAAGGAATTCCTGACACACGTTTCGCAAACTTTGCGAAATTTGTTAAGTCACTTGGCAAGGTCACTATTCATATATAAAACAAAACGTTGAAATAAATACAGGGGCGTATAAACATGAATTCGCAGGGGGGGGGGGGTGTGAACTATTTTGGAACCAACTGCACTTCTTAGAGACCGACTCCTATTGACATAGTCGTATGCAGTGGCGTACGCAGGATTTCTCTCAAGGGGGGGGCATGCAGTATGTTGTGTGATCGTCAGCCTAGGGGAGGGGTCTAGGGGAGGGGTGTTCCCCTTGAAAACTTCTTAAAAATTAGGTGTCCTGACATGCAATCTGGTGCCACATATGCTACCTTTTGAGGTAAAATTTGTGTTACAAAATTTGCGTATTTTTTAGGAACTAAAAATAAAAGGACATCGGTGACCGTCGGTATGGGGGTCTGAGGGAGGGGGGTCCCCTCCCCTCAGAAAATTTTTGAAAAATTTGGTGTCCTTACATGTAATCTGGTGCAACATATGCTACCTTTTGAAGTAAAATTTGTGTTACACAAAATGATGTATTTTTAGGATCTAAAAAAATGGCATCCGTGAGGGGGCCATAGCCCAATCCCCCCCCCCCCGGCGTATTCCAATGGCTGTACGATCCAAATTTCCTAGATAATTACAATTTACAGGACAGTAGTAATTATCATAGGCGTACGGGACTCTTCCAATTTGGGGGGGGGGGAGAAAATGTTTTGCCCGATTCTCAAAAGTTGCCCGAAATTCGTTGCAGTTTAGGTGCATAAATTAGACCACCAAACCACTATATGCGCGCAAAGCGCGCCGAAATTTTTGCACATTTTTCGGGCATTTGATCAAAAATTCGGGAACTCAGTAAAAATTCGGGCAATCTTTTCACTTCACTTCATCTCTGCCTATATTTCAATTTGAGTAAGGTATCAAATGTAGTTCATATCTGGTCTACTGTTACAAAGGCATACTGAACTGGATTTGAGACCGACCTTTTGGCGCTTTGAGAACGACTTTTGATTTTCACCGGGGTTTCACACCCCAAACCCTCCGTATTTACGTCCCTGAACAAACAAATTTTAGCCTCACACCCAGTGCTACTTTTGACTATTCAACACGAGCCGAAAAAAAAAAAAAAACTGGTGATCTGTGCTCCTTTGGTGCCACGACGTAGTACATTCCGAAGAGAGGTTCTGATGCACTATTTGTATGATGACGACTTTTTCGACACTACTACGATGATGACGGCTGTTATTTTAATAATAATGACCACAGTTTTTATGATGGTGGTTGGTATTTTGGTAATGACGACGGCCTACAAACATCTGACCAAGTCACAAGGAATGGTCAATTAACTGGAATACACAAAATAATAGATGATGGCGCTATTGCATTTAATGACGATGAACACTTTTGAAAAAATGACCACTCGAGTTTTATTATGACTACTTTTAAAGGTATAAAGACGATGGCGCTCTGCAGGTATGGATAATATGAATTATTCACAAAATGTAACGTTCAGGTAACAAGAAAAATTTTCAACATGTTACTAAATTGATTTTCACAATGACAAAAATTCCGTTTTTAGAGCCGAGTGGTTTTGGACACAGCATGATTTATCATTTCTAGTATACACATACTATTGTTGTCATTACATATTCAATTGTTTCAAATACATCAATTTCCTTCAAATAGTTGCATAATTATATCTGCTAACTAATCAAAAAAAGTGTTTCAAGTCCGAAGAATGCCATAATGACTTGAGAGAATCTGTTCCGTTCTGACAACAAACAGAAAGGTGCTGAGTAATTTTTGTTTTATGATACAAACAAAAGTTTCTTCCTCAAAAATCTACATTGATCAACAATTGATCTAAGCATTGTTACTTTTTTAAGTGGGTGCATATTTTTGACTATGTAAAGCTTTCTTGATTTTTACACAAAACTTTTGTTAACGTACTTTTGTCTATTTGAACTATTCAAATTGGAGGTTTTGTAAGGTATTACTTTGAAAGAATCCGGCTGATAAAGAACAAGTGTTCCCTTTCCTTTTAAAACAAAATTAAGTCTTTCTTGATCTTTAATACTTTGAAAATGATTGCCTATGTATTCTGTACCAGATCGTATAAGGAAGTTGTAACTATTTCTGTACTTGTTTCAAATAAACATGAATATATACGTAAAATTTGAGATTATTTTGAGTCTCTAGCAACACTACAACATACAGCTTTGACCCAGGTGTAAGGTCATTACATTTGACCTCATTACATTTGGCCAAACTAGCTGGGCTGGTGGGAATTTAACCCAAGGCTGGTTCATTATCTAGGTCAACCAATGCTGGGTCAAAATATTTTGGGTCAAAAATAGCCTATTTCCGGGTCATATGGAATTTGACCCAAATGCTGGGTTCGAATGACCCAGAGTTGGTCTGGTGGGAATTTGACCCAATTGTTGGGTTGAATTTGGTTCAAAAAATGACCCAATGTTTTAACAGTGTAGTAGAACACATTTTGTTTGCAAATCATAACTTTTCTTCCAAAAACATCAACAAACAGTAACAATTTGAACTGAATAGTCTCCTAAGTCATTGTCATTTGCCTTTATCTTTGTGATATTTGAACGTCTTATATTTACATATTTTTCAACTTGTATAGCAAATTTAAACTTATGATACAATTTTCAGTATTATGTAACTTTCCCTGACATCAGTTAAATTTTATATGAAACAAAAAAGAAAACACAAAAGTATTTTAGAGATGTTTTGCTTTTAACAATATTCAGCGTTAAATAAAATACCGGATTTGTCCATCTCCAATCATTCTATCACGAACTGGGTTGTTGGCGATTATTTGGCTTCAAAAAGGACCCTTGTTAACGATTCTCTAATAAAAAATTAATTACATAGAAGAATTCACGTAAAAGTTTGAACCATCATTACAATTGCACTTAGTCTAATGAGCTTTTGTAATATCTTTGTCAGAGCTGAACGTTCACAAGAACAGGACTAGACTTCAACGCCAGTCGTAATATGTATTTCCCATTAAACAGTAAGCCACACAACGGCTGCAATTGGTTCTTAATATGAGGGGGGGGGGCATGACCACATTTTTAAATTATTTACTGTGTTAAAAATCAAAGTCAATGGGCGATTTTTCAAAAAAATGTCTCTCAGAATGACCGCCCATTAAGCTACAAAAGCATACTCAAGCAAAATGAGAAGATTCTTTAAACCCAAGTTCTCACATTATATACTTTGTGATTTTCCTTTATCTACTCCACAATGAGTGCGTTGCAGCAAACAACCGGAAATCATTAATGACAAGTGTATTATAGATAACAACAATTAATCTTTTGTAATGCTGCATTTTTTTAAATTTGTAAATATAAACTTCTACTTCTATAACTCTTTAACATAATTACGAAAATAGGGAGAAAAGCAAATTTTCACATCAGCATCACTGCTGGACATTAATGCCATATTCTCTTGTTTTTAGGGTTCTTATTCAATGCAATTCTAGGTCTCTCAACGTTTTATCGGATTTTCCTCTGTTCTGATCAATGGCGATGAGTTTAAAGTCTTCGCAATCAGACTTATAAAAATGTCTTCCCAACGTGTTTCAAGCTTCATTTCGTGCCGATGTTGACCATGTCGTTTGCCAAGTTCTTTTGGAGTTTTACCAACGTATTACTGATCCTAATCTAAACAATTAATCAAATAAACTACTCTATTTTGAATCATACGTCAGACTTTGTTTGATTTAAAATATTTTACCTGTATAGCTTTGGAAAATCGTAGTTTTTCTCAATACGTCACACTTGATGCATCCGCCACCTTCGTGCTTTTTAAAATAGTCATTGTTTCCCTCCAAGTACAATTTTGAAAAACCAGCTGCCAGTTCTTCCATATTGTGGTAGATAAAAGCAATGATTTTTAAATTTTTGGGTCTAGACTGTAGTGGATGTAAAATCAGAACAGACTTTATTTTCTTGACAAATAATGGGGTCAACTTAGTTTATGTTAGGAACGACTTGAAGTCTGAAAGTACTCGTTGTTAGCAGTGAAATTAATATACTCCAATTTTCCCCATATCGCTTACATTGAGTTAGCATATCGTGTCGAATTAAACACTTACTCATATTGTATGGTAATGGTTTGCGTTGCATTGTTGACAATGTTTATATTGCAGTGAGTTACTATTGAGTACTATTCATATCTTTTGTAATCGTAGGATACGGTAAGGTTAGGTGCAATGATTTTCTAAAGAGTGTACCATGGCGAACACACAAATGATAAAATATATGGTAAAAAAAACAAGTAAATATGTAAGTGGTTCTCATCCGGTTGCTAATAATGTTGTAAGGACCTCCCTGCTAGGTACCCTAGTGTGACACATCCGTCCGTGCCTGGGGCGGTAGTACCTAGTGTTTTCCAGACCCCCCTGCTGGTTGTTCGGAGTTATGCAGTTATAGTCACAGGGAGAGCGTTGATTTACGTCAAATATGTTCACTAAGTTAAGCCACGTGTTTTCCCTGGACAAAGCAGGAAGCGTGTGATATTAAGATGAGAAGGAGAGTTGGGGTTTAGTCTTCTTTCTAGACAGAATTCTTGTCCCTGTCAGCTAGCTATTGCTACTGCAGTGTTAATTATAAGTCGTAACATCTTTAGTATCATCCGGAACTTTGTACCGTGTTTCTTGTAGTAGAACGAGTAATAGAACGAAAGAACTGAATAACCGTTTTTTTTTTCTTCGCAACTCCACTTGTTTACTGTAATACTAACAAAAATAATATTACAAATACACTTAAAACACTTAAAAATAGGTTGTGAGAGCTTTCATGAACCTGGAGACAGAAAGAGAGTTACGTATATGAATTTTGTTGATTTTTGGTATGTGTACTCTGCCTTTGGCAATCATAATTGAAGACGGTGGCAAATATTTTGGCAGTGGTGGATTTCAAAGAGGGTAGTGTCAAGCTTGAAGTGAAGTTTTGTTCCAGAAATCTAGGTGGTCATGTTGTCGACGACGTTGCTGGGTGGGGTAATTTTAAAATTACAGCGTAAGTTGTTGAATGTGCATCGGTGAAATGAAATGAAAGTTGTGGAAGTTTTATTTCAATACTTGTAGATAATAGACAAAATGTTATCAGCGTGGTATCGAAAAGGAATGTGTTTGCGATGTTTTATGTGGGCCCACTCTTTCCTCAGTCTGCTCTTTAAAAAGAATCGCTTCGTTTGAGAATTAAATTCAAGAGTTTATATTCAAGAGTTTTCTGAAGCACCGTGTTTAAATGCATTTCAAGCACATAGCTAAAGTGACTTCATTCCTTTCAGAGTTCAGTTTTCTATATTTTTGGTTCAGTAGTTTGGGGTGCAATTTTTTTCTTCAATACCGCCCCTCCATAGAAAACGTCGAAATAATACTGGTGACGCACACTTGGTAGACACAAAATTTTAGAGACAGTTAATGGTGTGTTCTAGTGTGTGATTTCCTGCAATATAGAAGGTTTGAAGACGAGTTTCTCTCCCCAGCCTCAACCGTGATGGGACTGAGGTCGAACTGATCCCGAAAGCACCAGTAAAAGTAGAGGTAACCCACCAAAGGAACTGCCTCCTTGAAAAAGTCATAGATCCGAAATTTATTGTTGTGTACACTGCGGTATTCAGTATGTTATCGCTATCGCTGGTGAACTTCCTCTCTGTGAGCCGCGGGGTGTCTCCTGTGGCCCTTTACTTCAGCCCTGCCTATGCATTTGGCCCTGACTTCCAAATCCAAGGGTTAATTTCCACTTGGGCCATTTGAAACCAAACACATTATACACGAATGGTCTTGAATGGTTTCAAATGGTTTTTAAATAGTTATGAATGGTGCCAACTGGTCTTAAACATACAAATGGAAATCTCAACTGGTTTTTATAACTGGTTTCAAATGGTTATAAATGGTTTTGAATGAAAATTGACCAAAACACATTCTAAACCATTTGGAACCTGAATGGTTTTAAATGGTTTCTGTCAAATGGAATTTAACTCTGGGATGTTTGAGTATTTCCCGCTCCCGTAATATTTCCTGAAATGATGTATCCATTTCATAACATCCGTTCTTTGCCTCAAAATGGTGGACAACGTTTGGCTGCTGAGAAGCATACTATGTACAATATTTCTTAAAAATATTCAAAATTAGTAATCCGCTGTTTGTGAGTTTTGAGTTGGTTCTTAAATCGACTTTGCTGTTACAGCAGATAAATGAAATCAGGTGCCCCAAGGTTACATTGATTAAACTGAGTGTACCGCAGTACTGCAAATGCATATTGTGCTAATATTTCATCAATGAAACATGATTTTTTCCATTATTAAAAAAATCAGTCTTACTATTAAGGACTGGCAATAGATTTACTTCTCCAAAACATGTCACATAGTTATTAATTTGCATTATTTTATAATGTAAAAAGTTTGCTTAAACAAACGATTCGTGGGCTACAAAGCAGTAGAAACACTTTTGGGGAACCTAAATTCTTAGCACAGTAACGAAATAATCCTCATATTTAATTGGCAACCATTCTTACGCATTAATCTTTTTTAAAGCTTTAAATTTTTTATAATGGGAGGGAGACACCAGTCACGACAAATACATTTTAGGTTTAGGGCAACCAGAATTTACAATTAATGGCAGTTTGATTGACATTTAAGGGGGCACATTTAATTACACGTTTCAAATATAATCTAATACGATTGGTCAATGATTTGTGTAGGATCTATACGGTATTGGTCGATAGTAAACACATACAAATGTGATTTTGAGCAATAAATTACAGACATTTGTCTGAGAGATGGTGAAGACAGACATTTGTTTTTTTTTAAAATTAGAGGAGTATTACTTTAGGAGAATGTTAACGTTCTGGGATGAGGAAGGAGGGTCTATGTGTCGTAGGGTTACTACACTCTCCGCTCAGCATTTTTTAAAATAGAGTTTAGTGAATTGCTACACCAGCAGGGAAGACTAATTAACCAGTTTTAAAAGTTTGGTGTAACATCAAGATGGGACAAGCATTTCGAGAGTTTGACCAGTAAGAGATGGTTCTCATTGCGATGGTCAATGTCTATCTTAGATTGTGTGAACGTCTCCGACTGTTTATCTGTCGCGCAGACTGTTCAATCAGAGCAGAAAGCAGCAAATTGAACTCAACTGTATTGCGACCAAACGGGTACTCCCAAAACAAATCGAAAACATATCACGACTATAACATAGAACTTGCTATTACCTAACGTAAGTAATGCGCAAAATGACTGGACAACAGCATCTACAGGCAAATGGTAAAGGAGCAACCTTACAACGTGACATATTGTAGAATATTCTAATGATGATTTTTATACATACCTTTTTTCCCCACGAAGATCGTCCTCCATCTACATTAACTAATATCATTTTATTTTTTAACGTGTATCTATTTTATTGTTTTATTTTTTAACTTACGTTAAAATACGATGGTTTCTCAGTCAAAATAAGGTATCACAGAATTTGCATTATCCTGTACATTGTATGTTATATTATCAGAAGACCTACTCCAAAAATTGACAACGACCAACGGCCCTATCCGTTTACTCGCGATTTTCGACTGGTCTGTCGCATTGGTAACCTTACAAAAATCTCCAGGTAAAAAAAAAAAATGATTAAAATATGGGGTATATCCCGTAGTAGATAGTTAGTTAGATGAGGTTTAATGGCCCAGTTTCCAGTCAGTTTCCACGTAGTAGAGTGACATGCCGTATTACACGGGAACTCTATGTAACCTTAATATTCAACCCAATCATTATGTCATTGTACGATTAAACCTCTTTATGAGACCATCAGATTGCCGTTGCTACGGAGTGGTTCATATACTTTCTGATGCCCAATGATTTCATAGATGGCGCACTACATCGCCTTCATATTGCCTAACTTGGTCTGTGTGTATTTGTTCTAAGAATGTCGTGCTGTTCTACGTAATTTTCAAATTTACATTTGGCTACAGCTATGCAACTTTTACTCTTTGCAGTTTAAGGGAGCTCAGTAATATCTGCCCAGACCACTTGCAAAGGGCGACTCGTTGGAATGCTTTGCATCGAAGCTCTACCCTTCAAAACTGGACTTCTTCGTACACAAGCCAAGCAATACAGCCTATTTGATTACTTCATGTATGGCCAGCAGCAGTTTTGCTGAGCTCCCCGAAATGTATTGTCAAAGCCTAAATGACCTGCATAACCGGAAACATGCAGAAGAGGTACTACTTGATGGATCATTGGTTTTGGAAACACAATTTGAAGCTATTCTCTTTCTGGCTATAATTGTTCAGTACATAATAATCTTTCAACAATAACCAATTTTGGAAACTCCCACCAAAGTTAACAAAGAACTTTACTTGTTCCCATGAGTTCTTGCTTAGATGGTCTCTTGATATGCGCTTAGTCGCTCGATTACCTCAAGAAGTATCGGATCTCAAGTTTTCTGTTTTCTTATTACAGTATTATCCATTCCTAATAACAAAGCTGACTTTGAGTTACTGATCGTATATTGACATTCTTTACTTGAGGAAGCATTAACTACTGCTACGTCATCACCGGCGTATCCAGGGGGGCCAGCAGGCCATGCCCCCCATTGAAAAATGAGGAAAAATAAAAAAAAGCGAAAAAGGGGAGAAAAAATGAAGAAAGAAAAGAAAAAGAGAGGCGAGAAAAGAGGAGAATTTTTTAAATGATCCGAAAAGACGTTTAAGCTATAAATGTCCCAAAGTTAGTACCATATTGCATCTAATCAAAATTAAATTAACAACAATTTTTCAAAGGGGGAGGTGAACACTCCCTCCCCTTAGACCCCTTCCCTAGGACGGCACCTTTATGAAGTGACAAAGGAAGGATTCTCATTGCTGTGCACGAAAGAAGGACACATGAGGTGCAAATTAAGCACATATGGGAGTTTAAACTGAGGTAGCATTACGACATCATCCGTGGTGCCCCCAATCACGAAAGTCTGGTGGCGCCATTGAGTGTAATAACGTCTTCATTTTGGAAAGACAATTGTTTCCTATGTTTAGTGTTTTTTTTTGTCGGTCAATTATCATATGTTCTGAGCATTGTCAATGACAAAAATACGTTACTATGTATTTCCTTTTTACAGTTTGACAATTGACTGTTTACAAGTGTTTGACCTCTTTAATTAATGAAACAAATGCGTAAATATTCATTCATTAATTTGTGCATTATCTCAAAGTTGATGGAACTGAAGGAACGAGATGGAAAAAAGTTGGTTATCTTGTCCGCCTACATGTATAGCGGGAATGATCATCGTTAAAATGAAAAGGGCAGAAACAGATCCTTAAAATTTGCAAAATGTTTCACCAAATTGCGTCTAAGGGCCCTTAAATATTCAACAAATTTCTGAGGGGGAGGGGGACACCCCCACCCCTTAACCCCGCCCCCAGGACGGCGGTCCCAAACAACGTTCAGCACCCACCGAGTCGAAAAAAAACAGCTTACCCCACGCATCTTAAACAACACACTAAAAGAGAGCTCATAGAGCAATTTGAAATCAAAATTATTCTCTCAAAATTGTAATATACTGTATGAAATGTTCGTAATTGTAAATTCCTAAAACATGAATATAGAAAATTGGAATGGTTAAACGAAACTTAAAATACCTAGAAAGTGCCATTTCCTGCAATCTGGGAGGCATTTTTTGTCAAAATTTTCTCGGTTCGCTCCGCGCCAACTCATGGTAAATACAGTTATGGATACGCCCTTGTACGTCATGCATTTGTGTCGTTCCATGTTCTAGAAATATATACACTGTTTGCTAATACGTCATCACACTCGTTACGACCAGCAGTTTTATATTTGCCTGCAGCATCTGAAAAGTGGAGAGGGTATTAAAGATATAAAGCATCCGCATTTCCACTTTACACCACGGACGGTATTTTACAACCCAATCATACAAACCCATTTCCAGCGCCCTTCTGGCCAGATGTCCAAGTGGTTCAATTCTAATCAAATTTTTATGTAATTCCACTAATGGTTTGTGATCAGTGTAAATGATGAACTTCGAGGGTGAGAGGAACTGACGAAAATTCCTCATACGTAGCCCGGTCTGCCCGTTCTTCGTAAACGTATGAGTTACATATGCTATGAGCTGACTATCTCTTCGCCTCTATGTTTTTGACATTAAACAGTTCTTGTGGTAGTTAAAGATGCATCACTATATAGGATAAGTTCCTGTGATAAATTGGGATCTTATCCTGTGATAAATTGGGATATGCAAGCAAGAGAGGTGATTTTAACATCTCCTTAATTCTTTCCCAGCTAAGTTGTACTTCAGGGAACACACAAATGGTTCATTCTTAAGGGTTAACTCGTATACTCCGTATGCCTCAAAGTAAAAAAAAACATATGAGACTTTCGATACGGTACAGTCGAGAATTATTATCCTTGATTGTCCTTGAAATGTTATCATGAGCCAGCAAAGATGACACGTGGACAAAGTACTCTTTAAATCGGAATTATCCTTTACCTCTGTGCCAAATGAAGTTGGTAAAAAAGGCTTAAAAATAAAAAAATAAAGCCATACATCTTTAATCAAACGGTTTGCATGGTCGTGAATATGAAACTACGACCCCGAGTACAATGTTAATTTCACGCTCACATTGACATGACTGTTGTTAACAAGTTAACAATTGGGATTAAAAACCAGTTCAAAGGCTTAGTGATCCCTTGCCCAGGGGCGGATCGAAGATTCCAAGGGGGAGTTTTCAGGTGGGCCGGTGGCATAGCGATTGTGGGGTTAGGCATGATCGCTGCGTCAGCGGCAATGCCAGCGCGATAGCGAGAGCCAATGTTCGTGGGGTCCAGGAGTCCATGGGTAAGACCCGCTGGGGCCCAGGGGAGAAGCCCCCTGAGACTCTGGCATTTTAGGTTTATTTAAAGGAAGATAATTTTCATCAATTTCTGCGAACCATAAAACCATCAGCAACGGCAGAATACCTTTTAAACAGATCGGGCCAGCTGGAGAATTGAACCGGATCTACTGCGTCGCAAAGCAACACTCGTTACTATTGCAACATGCGCTATTTTAATTTGCTGTCAAATATATCAAATTAGCTGTAGTCACCGCAATCTAATGGATGAAACACTCGATTTTGGCAGCAACGAAAACGTAATATTATACCATTAAGAAATGAACGTTGCGTAATATGTTATCTAAGTTTTGTCTATTTTTTTCTGGGAAAAAGGGGAGGAGATAGATTCTTTTTGCCTTCTGCAAAGAATCAAAAAATTTCAACTGCATTTTTGGTAAGATTTACATTATGACTTGAAATATTTTGCAGACATTTATTTGTTTCCTAAATTGTATTGGTCATATCTTGTTGTACTTGTATGAATTTAGGTGAAACGTTAGTAAGGTGGTCAGTGGAAATTTCATTAAATAATCGATAGCAGTCCCCCACCCCACCCAATGGCACCCCACTCCCAAATGTTTTGATTATCAGCCAGATCACTCGGTTTCATATTGTTTTCTGTCATCAAATTCTCCATTGTTGGTACGCAACACTCATAATGTACATTATAGGTAAAGCAAGGAGTCATCTAGAATGGATTTAAACATTTCATAACTTACTTTTAATTACGTGTTTAAACAATACAAATAAATTTCCAAAAGAAAATGCTACCTAAGGGACTGTATTTGCCCTTTAAGTTACAAACTGGTTTTACCACACTGTTAACGAAAAAAAAAAAAACTTCTGTAAATTTACAAAAAAAGTGTTGTCAATTTGTTTCCATCAGTTTGCTGTAAGTACACAGTGTTTGACGTAGATGAACAACCAGCTTTGTTTTCTTATAGATCAACTTCTCTAGTATTACATCAGAATTTTGTACAGGTAGGAATTTTGTGCCTTAAAATTGAGCATTTTCCCTGTGTTAACAGTCCTCAGGTTAAGTAGGAAAACTACAGCAGTTTGTTTTACAAAAGAACAGTTCTGTGTTGTTACAACTCAAATTTTATTGTTAAACGTAATTTGTGGTGCAAAAAACCTATTTATGTGTAACAAGTGATAAATTTTGTCTTTGTACAAAATAATCTTTGAATATTTATGTATATTTCTTTTTTTTTCAACATCGAAATAGTGGTTGTTTTACCAAACTGTGTAATTTCAAGGTATTATCATTTCCAAATAATTGGTAAGTAGTTAAATCTATCGTCGATTTACCGTTCACTAAATACATTAAAAGAAAAATAAATGATTGTTAGTAGGTTTATTGTTAACCAACACTGCCATTTTAATTTACAGACTTTTTACGTCCCTACTATCTGATTACCAGCAGAAGAGAACTTTAACGTTAAAAAAGGTTTATACAACGAAATATGATTTCACAATAATGGTCATCCATAATGTCATGCAAGAAGTGTGCAATAAAAAGCTGTATATAAATGTTAGAATATTACTCAGCTATGGTTGAAGGAATGCAGTTATCATTTAAAATATAATTCTCCAAGAATGACAAACTAGGTAGGATCATTAATATCAATTTGGTATGCCCAACAGTCTTAAGGATCTCTTCATTTTAACAGTAAATATCTCAAACTATTTTAGAGCCCAAATCTTGAATCTAACAATAATCAAGTTAACTTCAAACACAATGCAGAGAACTTTCCCTAATAAGTGTCAAATGATTTGAACAACAAGTAACTCTGCAAATAAGTCACTCAAGCACTGATACACTACATATCTTATTTGAGGAATGTCCCTGTAGGCTATCACCAATTTTCTATTGTTACATATTTGTCTGAATCAAGACAAATGGCCATTACCTGGTTCACCTGTCAAGCAGTGGGGCAGAGCACGTTCTATCTACCCGTCCCAGCCTTTGGAACAGTGGCTAAAAAGTGGGGACGTGAAATGTCTGTCCCGGTGTCACGATTTGCAGCGACCATTTGGCATCTGCCTCATAACACTCTGAGAACTAGTCAAAAACAGAAAGCAAATTTGGTAGGTGTTAAGGCTATTCAAGATCACAATATCATACATGTTATTTACAGTGCATAACTGCCTGCCTGGGACGGCTTTTGCAGGTTTTTTTGACTACTGATTAACCATCCGGTAGTGATCATGGATATATCGAAGACTGAGGGCCAGAGTACGTCATGGAGATGCAAATCCCATCTCCCCCATATTCTTTACTTGCTTTGTGGTTAAATGAAATTTTCTCATTCGATAATAAGCCTATAACGATAACAGAACACGTCAACGTCATGTGAAATTCGATCTCGGATTTTAGCAACCAGAATGCACTATCTATCTACAATTCTCTAGTCTCTACATGTCATGTGGTTTCATGACCTTTTGTAACATACTGATATGTCAGTAATGGATTTAATGAATTTATTTCGCCTTTGACCTCTTGCTTTTTCACCTATGACGTCATCGATAATGCAATCAAAATTTATCATTGAAAGGTACTTATCCATCACATTTAAAATTGATCAGCTATGGTTAAGGGGGTTGATAACACTCAACCCATTTGCAGAGTTGACCTTTGACCTATAGTTTGACCTTTGACCCAACACATCAGCAACCAAAAAAGCATTTTTCAAACTTTTTCTCATCGTTTTCAACAAATCATGTGGACTGCACTGCAGACTTGTTCTAACATGCAGATAGCCATGTTATAGAAAAGAAATTAAGCCTTAGTCTAGATGAATTGACTTCTGATTTATGACCTAGGGCGTTACCAATTAATTTATATGCGTAGCACATAACTTCACATGGTCAGTTGCTTAACTTCCAAGTTTTGACTCCTTCGAAACTGCGGTTCAGTCTGGAAGACTGGCCAAATATAAAGAGCAACTGTCACAAATATATTTTTAAAGGTTATTTCCCTATTATAATTTATTGAAATTTTAACATTAGCGGCCATTTTGCTATTTCCGCCATCTTGGTTGACCCGGATCCTGCAAGTAATGTTCAAAAAGTACTTTTAGAATATTTACAATTGAATATGGGCACGGTTTACCTGTGTCAAAAGTATTTTTAATGATTATTTTCCTATTATTATGATATATTGACATAATAATTGCATTGGCGGACATTTTGATTTCCCGCCGTATTAGTTGACCTGAATCCAAAACAAGTATTTTAAAAATCATTTGGATTATTTGTCATGAAATATGGCTAGATACTAAGGGCAAATATGTCAAAAATATTTTTAATGATTTCTCACATATTTTTATACATTATGAGGTCGTTATATTGGCGGCCATTTTGTTGTTTCTGCCACCTTGGTTAGTTTGAGGTGCTGCATAAAATTTTCAAAATCATGCTTTGAATTTTATGTACAATCTTCTATAAAGACATTTAGGGTTTTTAATCGGAATATATTTTAATGATAATTTTCTGAGATTTTTTTGCATTTTTTTACTTAATTTCTTATTTTTTGCGGGAAGTTCAACTGTATTGTTTTTACTTCTTCCAGTGGCGTAGCCATGGGGGGGGGGGCAGGGGCAGAGTGACCCCACAGAAATTTTGGAGACGCGATGGACGATATCGAAAAACTGAAAGAGAGCAAAGAAAAAAAAAAAAAAAGGTGAGCAAGTTGAGCGATAAAGTATGCAGTCCCTGACGGCGACTAGTCTCCCCTACGGTTTACCTCTTTTTGCTCTCCAAAGAACATGCAATTTTTCTAATAAGAACCCAAATTTTTTGGCGCTCTAAGCACGCTAAAGAGACCCTCCAGTTTCTCCAATACTTCCATTCCACATAGCTAGGTAGCATAAGTCCTGTCAGCCTCTCCAAGTATCAGGTAGGCAGAGTACACAGGTTATGTAGAGGTCGTAAATTTCTCATATCACAAAGCCTAGTTGCTGTTCTCTTGTGTGTGCCATGCGGTAGGTCAGTTGGTGTGCGACCCACGGAGTAAAGTTTGGCTATTCCATCGGGTGGCCCAGGTGGTTTCGACACAATGTTTATTACCCCGATACTGTCTACCACCCCTACGGTTTCTACTTTTTTCTTTTTTTTCTTAATGATTACATTTGTTTTTTGTGTAAGCCTACCAAAAGTTTGTGCCCGCTTCGCGCGCTTTGAAACCTTACGATAAAGATTCAAATAAGGTTTTCAGTGCGCAACTCAGCTTTGGAAGTATGAAGTGATATTGTGCAAAATATGCCCTGCAATGGCATGAAATGGTTAGACTCATTCATATTCTCTTCTCACCCCCCCCCTCAATATAGGTGCTGTCGGAAATTGCGGTTGCTGGTATGGCCCGGCCCGCTGTCGGGAAAATTCCCATGGTCGGTGTACTAATTTTGGCTTTCAAAAGGGTCATTTCTGCAATAAAACCCTAAATTTTAGGTACCATTTTCCCACTCTTCCTCCGTTCCGTTACTAAAAGCCAATAAAGTGCAAACCCTTTCCACCTTTTCAAGTAACTTAGTAAGTAGAATTCATGGATATATGTAAACGTCGGGAATTTCATCTCATTTCGCTAAACTTTGTTAATGTTCTCTTGTGTCTGTCGTGCGGTACGGCTATTGACTTGAGTAGTTCAATGTAAGTTGTGCCCAATAGGGACCAACTGCCCGAACAATTGACCTATATACAGTAATATTTAAATAAGTACAGATTCTTTTTAGTGTAGGCTTACCCCAAAAATTTCGCGCGCTTCGCGCGCTTCTTTACAGTTTTGATTCCGGGAAAATAATAAATCAGAGACTTTTTGCCTCTGACATACACAAATTTTATGCCATATATATCTCTCAACGGCATGGCATGGAGTCTGCCCTCCCTCCGTCGGGCAAATCCTGGCGAAACCTCTGGAGGGATGAGAAAGTTTACCTTCCTCCTGACTTGTATATGAGTTATGAAGCAATATGAACTTGAAAATGGAAGCTGGATTTTTTTAGGGCGGCAACTATTTTTGAGTGGAGCCCATTTTCACTCACAGGGCGGATCGCTCCTCTAAGACCCCCCGTGGAGAACACTGAGATCTAGTACAAAAAGAAACAAAATATAGCTCCATTTAGCATCTAAGGCCTTCGAGACAGTACAAAAACTTCAAAAGGGGAGGGGGAACCCCTCTCCTTATACCCCTCCCCCAGGACGGCGGTCAAGAATGGGGCCGATGAGTCCATTTTTCCCCCTCACACAAAAAACCTGGTTACGCCCCGGACTTCCTCGGTGCTTTTCCGCCATATTGGCTGTTTAGTACTCTTGTACCAAGGATTGTAAAGTTCAGTCTCAGTTATAAAACATTAATTTACATCATTATGATTGGGGATTGTGGAAATTTGCAATGTTTTTACACAATTTTTGGAAATATTTTATTCAGTTTGGGGGCCATTTTGTTTTTCCGCCAACTTGGTTAACCTGAATCTCGCCAATACAGTCCCAAAAATTAATTTTGGATTTTTTTCCACGGAATATGACAAAATTTAAAAGAGCGGATGCCTCAAAAAATATTTTTTTAGAAAATTTTCTTTATTATTATTTAATACAAAATATTTATAATATTTGCCGCCATTTTGTTTGACATATCAACAAATTGCTTACAAGGTATTGAAAATTAATGATAGTTAATATATTTTGTTTATAGACAAATTTAACTCATTCTCAACAGTAAGACGATGTAAATAAGTCAAACTTCCCACTTAGCGCTCGAATGAACCCTTAAAATTAACTGCCTTAAAATGGAACACCTATCACGCGAGCAGATAGCAATCCAGTACGTGTTCCATTAATAAGTTTGGGCGGCTTGAATATTATTCCAAATCTTTATATAACCCTTTCTATCATTTATCGTCCATCTTCACGATCTACAGCCTACCGGCCCTTAGTCTGGGACGAGTTTTTATAAAAAAGTTAACGATCAAATTGTGATATTTATGTTTAATCAGAGCACATCAAATGCATTTAAAAAACGTAAAAAGTTTCAGAATGTCCTATATGGACAGCTCTTTTTGCATAACCTCTTGTCAAACCTTTGACAAAATTATTACCAAACACGGCATTCTCAAATATTATTCCATAGGAAAAAGGACAGACTCTGTCGCATCTGCTACAAGTGGTCGGGGGTTATTAGCGAAATTGTCATTTTTCGGGTGCTCTTGGCTTGAATCCCAAAGAAAACGGACATATTTGATGAAGATGATGAAATAAAAATGAAACTCAAAAATCCGTTTTGAAATTTAAACTTGTTACATGCTTAATCGCAACCCTGTACACACACTGAAGGGCTTCAGTCGGGCTCTTGGGCCATACAGTTTCTGTGCTCCAATGATTATTTTGTCTACCCACTGGTATACTAAGCTTGGAGCAGTTCGCCTCAAGTGCCACTTTTGGGGAGTGCAATGCCACAACTAAATAAATTTTTAAATGATGAGAATTGCTAAAAAATGTAATCAGTTCAGTAAGTTTTGCACATGATCGCATCACTTTGCATCTAAGCCACCTCACATGAACAAGCCCACTTAAACGGGAGGGGAAACTTCTCTTCTTAAGCACCTCTCTAGGATGCCAACCACTCATCTTAGGTACGCCACTATAATTAGTATACCATATTTGAGATCTTGGCACAGACCCAGATCTTATATGAAAAAATTTTATCCTTTATATACGTATTTGTTTCCAAAAAAGACATTTTGCAACGCAAATTTAAGAAACATATAAATAGTCTAACGTGTATTCCAGTCAAATTCAGCGTAACAGATAACAAAAAATGTAACAAAATTAGATCAATGGTGTGAATCACATTTTCAGGAAAATGCCACAATTTTGCCTGTAAGGATCCTATTTTTTTTGTATGTAGGCACCTTCAAAATTAAACAATTCCCCTTCAACTTTCCCCCTTCCTAACACCACAGATGTAGAAATGTACACACCAGCCATGGGCAATGGCGTAGCTAGACATTTCTTGGGCAGAGACAAGGACCAACAATTTCCGTCATATTAATAATCTCAAATGACAATTTTGATACTACAGTGCTCTCTTGAGGAAGGATTTAAGGGGGAGCCCCTCTCCTTTTTTGAAAACAATCTCGGCTCTTCTATTACCAAACATATGTCCTTATTAACTGAGTTATACCTTCTTTATGCAAGTTAATAGAGTGGCATTCCCCAACTTTATCCCCTTATAAATTTAATATCAAGGTATCCTTTCGCTTGTCTTATCTCTGGTAGCATAAACGTATACAAACAATGAATGTTCAGTTGCAACTCATAAGCTACAAAGTGTCGCTTCCTGCAAACTTGGAGGTATTTTGGGCAAAACATTTGGGGCACTCCACACTCCAACTGATGGTAGCACTTCGCCAAGATAAAATCACATACTTCATTCAATGGCGTCCACCCCCACCCTCCCCCTTATCTTGAAAATATTTCTACGAATATGGAAATTAATACTTAATTGTTTCCTTACAGTAAAGAAAAGCTAATCGATAAATGAAAGCACATTGACAGAAGCACAACAAATATTTTTCTTTCTACAATGCAATTAATCAGTAGGAGAGTATTTTATCAATTTTATAAAGTACGGTTGAAATTTCACTGAAACTGATCCGTTAATAAACAGAAAATGTTTGGTAATATTATGTTTCGAACCATTTCTTTAAAATCAAATTACTATAATGTTTTCATTGTGAATTTTGTGTGAAATTTAATTATTTTCTTTGCTAAAATGAGGAGAGCTGACATGTATATCTAAAACACATACGTAAACTTTGAACAAATTATTTGTCTATATTATGAGTTAAAGATCGAAATGTCATGTGACCATCCTCTCAACTTTCAATAAGTTACATGATGACGCGCGATCTTATTTTGAAGACCGAGAGGCTGTACGCTCAACAAAGGCAATTTGTTTATTTTAATTGTGTTAACTCAATGATAAATTTAAAATTAGGAAATCATCAAATCTCGACTATTCAATCATTGTTTAAAAAACAAATACTTCAAAAAACATCAATACACCAGTTGAAAATATTTTCAAGCAAAGGCGAGTATTAATTTCGTTCCTGATAAAAGAAATACACAATGTGATGCAGTAGCAATCATTTAAAAGCAAACTATGAACACAATTTAGCTTTACTCACTTCAGTTTGATGGTTCATACGTCATAAGGCTGTAATTTACATAGTCGCTTCTACAGAAAAGTATATTTCAAAGAATGAAAATATCTGGGTTTTGAACAAAGAACTCGTGATTAAGTTTCGATGAAGTTTCCATGAAAAGAGAGACCTATGCATTCATGATGGCATGTGTGTATGTGTGTCTTCGACGCTTTGCTCGTGAACACGATATCTCAATAAGGGAAACTCTGAGAGTTCTCAACATTAGAACGTAGATGCTCCATATTAAGAGGAAGAACCCTATTGTTTTGGTGGGGTCAAAGGTCATTTGGGGTTACCGGGGGTCAAACTCCGAAAACCTTGTTAACACGATATCTCGAGAAAGGAAGCTTGGATAAATTTCATATTTAGTATGTAGATGTTTTATGGTGAGAGAAAGAACCCTATTGTTTTTATGGAGTTAAAGATCATCTCGGGGCACCGAGGGTAAACCCTGAAAATCTTGTTAACACGATATCTCCATGTAGGAAGCTTGAATAACTTTCATACTTAGTATGTGGATGCTTTATGGTAAGAGAAAGAACCCTATTGTTTTAAGTGAAGAACAAAGGTCATCGGGGGTCACCTGGGTTATAGACTGAAAACGTTGCGAACAGGATATCTCAAGGTAGGAAACTTATTAAATTTCATACTTGGTATGCTGATGCTTTATGATGAGGGTAATAACCCTTTTGGTTTTGGTGGAGGTCAAACGTTACCTAAGGTCACCGCGGGTCAAATTCTGAACAGCTTGTTAACACGATATCTCGAGGTAAGAAGCTTGCATGAATTTTATACTAAATGAGTAGATGACTTATGGTGAGAGGAAGAACCGAATTGATTTTGGTGTGAGTCAAAGGCCATCCGGGATCATCTGGTGGTAAACCCTGAAAAACCTTGTTAACACGATATATCTAGGTAGGAAGCTTGGATAGAGCTCACACTTGTGTATTTGGATGTCTTATGGCGATTGGAAGTAACCTATTGCTTAAAGTTGAGGTTAAAGGTAGCATGAGGTCACTAGATGTCAAAAAGCAAAATTCCGAAAGAGTTGCCAAGTTTGTTATCCGGGATCACCTGATTCTGAAGCTCTTTTTTAAGTCACCAGAGAGCCAAAAGAAAAATTTCCCAAGAATTCCAAAGATCATTATCTAGGGTCATCACAAGTCAAAAGCAAAATTTCCCAGGAATTCCCAAGATCTTTATCTGTGCCACCAGAGGCAGATGGCAAAATTAACCGAGAATTTCCAAGATGGTTATCCGTGGTCACCACAGGTCAAAAAAAAAAAATATCCCAGGAATTCCCATAATCGTTATCTGGGTCACCACAGGTCAAAATAAAAAATTCCCAAGAACTTCCAAGATCTAATATGAACACTAAGCACTTAAGATAGCATTTGACTAGTGACTGAAAGTAATGTTACATCATGGCATAATTTGGAATAAAACCTACATCACCGAAACCTCAATGCCCTTTTGCATTCTGGTTTTTCCTCTTTTTAGGAATCAATAAGACGTTTACAATCAATGATCAACTTAGGTTTAACATGACCTTCTTAGATCTTAAATAGCACTGTATTAATAGAAATATACTAAATGTTTATTGAAAGAGGTGAAAAACATGGAACATTTTTGTTTGTAAATCATAACTTTTTGCAGAAAAAGTCACACAAATAGTTTGTAACAAGTTAAACTTAATAAATCCCTTAAATTACTTTAATTCAATATTCTGACAGTTGCAGTTAAAATAGTAATGTTTTAAATACTTACAAATTTTTGAAAATCGAAAATATTTTAATTAACATTTTTAAAGTTAGAAGAATGAAGATTGGTTAAATAACAGTACATTTATGTTAAACAGAAAAAACACAACAGTAGTGTAAACCTGTTTGTAAGTCTACAACTGTAGCATTACCTTAAACACCAGATTGTCCACTTCCAATCAATCCGACACGATGTTGGTTGTTGATGACTCGTTGGCTTACAAACGCACTTTTGTAAACGATCCTTGAATAAAACATCAATTAGAAGAATCCACTTGAATTCTGAACCATCAGTTTAAAGTTTAACAAAGTCTGCTAAACTTTTTTTTAATCTTTATCAGACGCGAAAGTTCAAGGAACGGGATAAAACCTTAACACCAGTCGTATTATGTCTCTCTTATTTAAAGGCTCTCAAAGCGAACCCCAGACAGTAACAATTTTCCCTACTAATTTCTTCTAGACCCTCCTCCAATTTAAACCAAGCTTTCTGTCTAGTATACACCTCTCAGACAGAGCCACAGTAGCCTGCACTGAGTTTAAATTGCTCGAGGCAATATTATCAAGCACAGTGTGTAAGCTTAATTGGGAACACAGCACTGATCACATGTACAAGTCATTGTTGAGCAACCAAAGTGAAACTGTATTGTTTAATGAATGTCAATCAAAGTGCAATTATCAACTGTATTTAGAACTCTGGTGATATTCTTTAATATGTTAGGGCAGAGAGTTGTTAGCAACTATTCGGTTTGGGGGTTGTCATATCCCCTTTAACAGCAAGCAACTAAAAGGTCGTAAACACAAACATTTCCAAATGCAAAGATTTTTTCAAAACAAGTCTTTGCAATAGATGCCATTTTATTTTCCTTTGTCCAAATAATAAGTTCTATATAGCAAATTACCAAGAAATGAAAAATAACAAGCAAATTAAAAGGGACACTTACTCTTTTGAAATGTTGCGATTTTTTCGATTTTGTGACTACCAAATTATACTTCTATGACACTTAGCCTTACTGAAGTAAAAAGAGATAGAAGCGAATTTGTAACCTTTTTATTACTTCTGGACATTGATACCATGTTCTTTTAATTGTAGGGTTTTTATCTAATACGATTCTAGTTCTCTTAAAGTTTTGTTAGAATCTTCTTCATTCTGGTCAATGGCGATGAGTACAAATTGTTTGCAATCATACTTGTAAAAGTGTTTATCCAAAGGAGACGTTCCATTCTTAATTTCATGCCTGTGTTGACCATGTCGAGTGCTTAGTTCTGTTTCAGTCTTACCAACGTATTGTTCATCGCAATCTAAACAATTAATTAAATAAACTACCCCTTTTGAATCACACGTCAGATTATGTTCGATCTAATATCTTTCACCAGAATGGTTGCATTTGAAACTGTCAGTTTCCTCTAAGGCGTCACACGTGACACATTTGCCTTCTTTGTGTTGTTTGTAACAGCCATTGCTTTCCTTCAGGTTCAGTTTAAAAAAAAACAGCAACAAGTTCTGCCATATTGTGTATCCATATTACTTTCTAGTGTTGGTTCCCACCTGCAATGAATATCAAATCAAAACAGGTTTTGTTACATCTGACTTGATTTCATACCTGGCACAGACTTACATTTAGTAATATCATTCTTGGTGTAACCATATAGGCTTAGAGCTTGATTCGTGTATCTGGAATGTGCCTTACAAAGTCATGTTTGGATTGATATGGCCAGATAAATTCTAAATAGCCAGATATACCCAGATTAAGAACACGAATGACTAAGATTGATGTAGAGTGTGTTCAGGAATAAGGCTTAAAATGCCTATAACATAAAACAAGTTTCCTAGTTAAAAACATTGCAGATGTTGTGTAATGAGCGGTATACCACAAGTACTAAGTGTCATATAAGTTACTAGCAATCCAAATGATCACTAGTAATATTACTCCAGGTTTTTTTTTTTTTTTTTTTTTTTTTTTTATAAAAGCCGTGAACAGTATTACCAGGCAGTAGGTAGTACTAATGCAGGTACTTTTTAAAAGCTGGACCATTATGTAGTATCATAAAATAGGTACGGAAAGTTAAATGCAATATATTAAGGAAGGCGCATTTGAAATAAAAGCTATCGTTTTTCTTTCCAAGCAGTACCTACAATTTGTGCATTATTTACACTTCATAAGTGATAATCCCTTCCGGGCATTTGCTACGGTTTGCTTCTTGTTAACCTCCCTTGGCAAGTTTTTTCCTGAAGGTTAGGTTTCCCGACATCTTTATCAAAGTTTACTATATCTTGCCCTCCGTTATTACGTCTGGGACGAGTGCAATTACAAGATTTTTAGCTTGTCTAACTCTCAAGTTTTTTCCATTTGTCTGTTAATGGGGTGGGGGTAATCGTAAACATTAAAGTGGAAAATGGTTCAAACGTTTTCAAACTTTTTCAACTCAGGATATGAGGAATTCTGTAGGCTGATACATTAATGCATGGGTCTGAAACGAACCAATTTGGTACTCAATTTGTAAGGAGAAGATCCATAGCACGATTAATGAGTTTTATAATTTTATCACATCCTGACAGTTAGAATCCTATTGCAAATACAGCTTAACTTTCTTTGGTGTTATAGGTTAACTTTTTACCCAAATCTGAACACTGGCGGAGTTAGGGAATAAGGTCAGAGGGGGCTAGAATGGCCTGTAAGGGTGCTTTTAAGTAGGCAGATACCCTATGCCTCAACACGATCTAAGTCATGGCTGTTAAACGTTTTCGTTCAGATTTCCCCACCTGGTGGAAAACTGCTTCCCCATTCCTCCACCCCAAGTATTTCCATTGAAACATGTTTCCATTTTCAATCCTTTCCTTTCACATTCTTGTATAAAGGCGACCATTTTAATATGCTTAATGGTCATGTTTTTGTCAGGACCAGATTCAAGATTTTACGCATAAAAACGGAATTACTTTAGACACGGAACCTGAAGGGGGCAAAATTTATGATATTAATCGCTTTTAGATGTAAAATTTGGCATCTGGAAATCAAGATAAGAACATAAAGAACCATACGTTTTCATTAAATCTTATATCATTATGTACATCATTAAGTGATCGCTTTCAACCAGCCAGTTATTAAGTGCAATGTTGGCAATGGCCAAGACGGAAGACTGCCTGGCCCTGTAAAGTACCTTCTTCATAAAAAGTGAAAGAACTATTTACTATGACGGTATAGAGCCTACAACGTTAGTCATGGAGGTATTATGGACACGTGACTGCTTTGTTCTACATTTAGAAACTGGAACTCCAAAAAAAAAAAAAAAACCAAAATTTTATAAAGGCTAGTACTGACTAGTGGTGAAGACATACATATGCTCAGAAAGTGTTCCACGGGGCTCTTTATCAAAACCAGCAGGGAGTAAGTTCTGTAACAATCATTTCTATAAACTGAAAAAAAATTCGCGCGCTGCGCGCGCTTTCATCTTAAGTTCTATCCAGCGGTGACGCATGCCATTTCAAAAATATTGGGTTTATTCAACGTTAAATGTTCCACAAGACTTTAGTATTGTTCTTGTGTGTAGTCGTGATTCTAGAGAAACACAAAAATGCATCGTTGCAAAGTTCTAACCTCTTTTTCCTCTCTTTTGAAAGATTCTTTCTTCAGCCTCACCATTGTAGCATATTTTGTATGAAAAAAGATTTTTCAGTTTCGTCGGGGAGCCTTAATGGGTAAGATAAAAAATGTAATCCCCGACGACGACCATGCAGTCACCCCATCAAGTTTCTCTGTTTGCTCAAAAGTAATGCGGATCTTCAATAAAAATCCAGTTTTTTCCAACTTTTCTTAATGAAAACAAAAATATGAAATCTTTTTCAATATAATGTACCTTTTTTCGGCGGGCTTTGTGCGCCTTATATTTCAGTCTTGGCATCCTTTCGGCACCCATTGCATCTGCCGGGACTAAGAGTAGCTTCCCAGTCAGGGCACCTTGCTCTCATGTCGGCAAATCCAAGCACCACTCCTGGCTGAGCATGCATGCAGTTTTTTCCTTTGGATAATGAAATAGGATATACCCCCAAATTTCGGCGCACTTCGCATACAATCCTCACGGTCCACGCTGTATCACTTATGAAGATTATTAGCACAAAAGTATCAGTGAACTTTTCTAGCACAAACTAGGGTTACTCTTGAAGCTAGAAGCGGTCATCAATGGGTTTTCATGTTGCAATCTAATACTTTGAGCAACATTCGTAACATGCCAGTGATGACTTTGTGGTTTGAATTTACTCGGACCACAAATTAATGCAAAAAATACTTTTTCCGCCATTGATCATGGTACATTTCTCCCTGTTGCAAGGTGTTAATACAAATTTTTTTCAAAGTAAAGATACGATAAGTGTAAACTTAAATGTAAACTGTGAAGAGTGGTATATTTTCAGCAGTGGCATAGCTAGGACTTTTTGCAGGGGGGGGGGCACGACCAAAAAATTTCCGAATTTTCATCCGAAAATTTCTGAATTTTTTCATATTCTGTACTACAACTCAGGTTGAATGGTTTACATTTCCCAAAGCATATTACACCTACACAGAATTATACATATGGATACGCATTTTTGTAATACCTACTCCACATACAATTGTGAATGTAGGCCCTAAGCTCATTTTACCATTAGGGCTTTGAATTCAGTTTTGTAATAATCGCCGAGCGAAGTGAGGCGGGGATTTACTTTAGTTCTATTTGAAATTGAAACCTCCATATTCATTTATTTACCCAATTGTGTTGTAAACGTTTTTTCTTATTTTTTATGTCTGGAAGATAAATATCTTTAAAGCGTTTTACAAGTCAATAATTAAAGATATTTGTCAAGTCTAGTATCAAGGAATTCTTGACAATTTATTGTGATCGGTAAAGTGTAGGTCGTAGTATAAATTATTTAGGCCTAATACAGTGACCAAAATCTTAAAATTGTATTCATACATTATCTTCACTGAGTAGGAAAAGAAAACGGTATTTATAAAAAAAATAACCATATAATGTCTTATAGAAATAAATGCTATGAAACAATTAAGTTTTATTAGATGCCGAACGTAGGCGAGGCAAAGAAAAAATTGGATATCTTTTACTTCATTTTGCTATATTTTGCTATATATAAGACATCTTAGATGCCGAACGTAGAGAGGCAAAGAAAAAAGTGATATATTTCATTTCATTTTGCTAATTTGCCATATATAAGTTCTATTAGATGCCGAGCGTACACTCTGAAAAAATTATCAGAGGGGCAGTGAATAGGGAAAGTACTCACATATGTGAATAGATTTGTTTCAGAAATGATTAGAATTGTTTCATTTTTTATCCGAATCTAATCAAAATTTGAAAAATTGCCTTTTCGGTGACCCTTTGAATAGACATTTTTTAGAGTGTAGCGGGGCTAAGAAAAAAACTGATATATTTTATTACATTTTGCTATAGTTTCCTAGATATAAGGTTTATTAGATGCCGAACGCAGCAAGGCAAAGAAAAATTGATACATTTCATTACATTAAGTTTGCTATATTTTTCGGAAATTTTTACCCTTTTTCGGAAGGTTAGTAGCTCAAAGCTCCATGCTAGAGTTCCCATCGTATTAACATCTTAGACGTTTCGGGGATTTTCCCCCAGTCTGGATCCAACCTGAATTATCCCTAATCACACCAGGGCCTTATGGTAGCCCATAGCAGCATGATCGACTCACCGTTTGAAAAACACTCAACAGTTCATCTCCTCTTGCGAAGCTGAAGAAGCACCATCATTACCATAACCTTGTCCCGTTCACTCGTGAGGTTTTCCACAAATTCCACGTTTCTCTATCGCAAGAAGAGGAAACTGCTACCAGGGAAGGCAGGGTAAGCGAAGAAATTCCGTTGAACTTGCGAAACTTCTTAAATGTGAAAGAAATGTAAAAGAGACTCTAAAGTTACATTGCCCGAAAAGTATAAATAGAAGGAGTCATGTAAAACAGCAAAACGAATGTTTTGGTGCACTTCATGTATAGCTGAGTCATTTTTTCTGATGAATTCAGTTTGGACATAACATCTTGCATTTTGGTACGTTGTCAATATCATTAAAAAACAGTTTCCGTTGGTAGAGACACCTGCTGACAGTAACTGTCTTGCACTAATACCGAAACTGGGCTTACACTGCCCATAAAACTCTGCAAACACTCAGGTCTTCGTATTTGAAGAACTGTGCAGGACTAAATGTTTAAACCCTGGCCTCAGAGAAGTATGTCTAAAAAGGAAGGGACACATAGCTACTCATGCACAAAATATTTTTGCAGTATCCCTGTATTCAAAAATCAGAATTTTCCCTGGATATCATAATGAATGTGCATGTGTGAAGCACTCAGATATTTTCCTCACATTTGATACGCTTTGAGGAATGTATTCATGGTTCTACAAATTACTGTCAATTGACTGTTTGATACTCTGTTCGTAATACTTTCTTTACTCTGTCTTTGTTCATCAAATACACAAGCAAGGCCTTAACAGGGGCGAAATCTCTAGCGAGCCAGTTCATGACAATATGTACGCGGAGCACCAAGTGGCGTTCCTACAGATTGTCGACACCCAGGAGGACCTTTCCTTTTTCACCTGTGCATGAGCGCCAACCTGGGGGATGGTGCCAATAAATGGGGTACATGTTAGGCCTGGGTTAAGTGCAAAATTGTATTATCGTTGGCAATGCTTTGGACTGATTATATATTTACAACTGATCATTATTTGGTGATATACTTCCTATATTTAGGCTGGACATAAATCAAGAGGTGCTTTCTAAGAGAAGGGTATAACACTTTTTATTTTTTGAGAAATTGTTGTCTTTGTGGGGTTCTTTGGATGAAAAATTGTGTTATCTTTGGGTAAAGCTTCAATTTGATTAAATGTTAAGCGTATAGTAATCCTCATTATTTAGTTGATTTTTCCTTTAAAATTTGGTGGGATGTAATTAAAGGGGATGTTGCCTAAGGGGAGGAATGACATCCTTACTCTTTGAGAAAGTTTTCCTAGATGCAAAATGATGTTATTTTTTGTAAAGGTTTGAGCTGATGACATGATCTGAAATTTTAAGTATTAACTGAATTTTTCGGCTGTGGCCTCGTACCCGTACAAGACTGGTACCAAGTGATGGTGTTTCCTAGCGCTCGTAGCACGCCAGTGAGGAACCACCATCGGTTGGAACGTCCCATGGCGTACGCCTTCCAAGAAAAAAAAAATCGTTCGAAATGTCTCCCACATGGAAGGAAATGTCACATTTTAGACCCTGAACTGGCATGTAAACATTCTTTACATTTAAATCTCATCCTTTAGAACAAAGTTAGATCACAAGAAGAAAGGAAAGGTTTGATTTAAAGGGAAAATGCAGTCACCTCGATTTGAATGAATGTACCTGGGTATCCTATTTCACACATGGCTTTGAGAATCATGTTACAGTGTTTTGTTCCTGATTTCTGAAATTCACTTCAATATGCAATATTCAAGCTCTAACATATCATGAAATATAGTTGAAGTGAAATAAGAGAATACTTTTGTGAGGTTTACCTGTTGTTTCAAAGTAAGTTTACCGAGACTGTTTACACCCTTTACACAGCAGTTTCTTTACTAGCTAATATAGGTTAGCTTATAATGGAAGGTAAAGTCATAGGCTATTTCATCTTTAGCAGAGCAAATGCTGGTGTGTTTAAGCGGTGTTCCTTGTAGGAGGAAGATGGTTTATTTGTCAGAAAGAGAAACTAGCATAAGAACGGGTCCACTGTGGGGTCCGGAAAACTCCCGAAAATGTTGGGGTTAATGCAACTTTCCAGGTTTTAAAGATCCTAAAATCAAAACTAAGACAGTGAAATTTTCAGCATTTCAGTATTTTTTCATTCATTTACGATTTAAAAATCTAAGGGGCAGTTGTGCTGTCCAACCCCCACCGCAGGCTGCGGCCTTGAAAATACTTTAGCGTAAACGAAGAAACTTATAAACGCTATCCTAAACGGTAAGTCAACTCTGGACCGTGCATTAAGAATAGGATAATGCACGATTGGGGTTAATGCAAGTGATGCACGAGGGCGAAGCCAGAGTGCATCCACCGATAGCATCACCCCCGGAGTGCATTACCCCCCATTTAATGCACAGGACCAGCCTTGATAAACCCTGTTCATTCATACACAAGTTTGTGATGAAAGAGACGAACAAGACAGGAAATTTGTGTTTTGTAGATAAACCACGTTTTTAATGACAGCAAAAACACCAGAAAAGATGACACGATTAACAACCATTGACGCAATATAAGTGCGCAAATAACAGAGTGCCATTTAACAAAATGAATTCAATAACAATATCCATAAATTATGAAATATAGCAAAGATGCAACTAAATGTCGGAAAAGTGCTCTTATTTAAAGACTTCAACAGCTTAAACCAGGACGAAAATTTGTGAGTTGATAGCGTTACTAGAAGTAAATGTTCCATGACCCCTTAGCAACGAGATCTTGCATTTTTTTAATGTACATTTGCACTGAACGCAGAGCTGTTATGCAACGTCCACTTCGCCTAGTCTTGACCTAAGCATGGTATGTTATCTATGCTATCTATGTGTACATATACATGCACGTAAATTCAGTGACCCATTCACTCTGTCTAATGCGTCTTTTTCAAAGTGTTAATCATTTGTTCCAACCATAACGAACTTGTTATGGTATCCTTTGGCTTTAAAGTCACCTCAAATGTTGGAATTTGCCTAGGATTAACTGTTAATTTTGGAAATAAACAGTTACAGCATTCGGAACGTACATTTGGAGGAAAGTTTGGACATGTTAGAGGTCTTTGCCCTAACAGCAACAGTAATTTACGGAATAAGTACATTCATCCGTAGGTGATTTTACTCTTAATTTACCGTGCGGTTATCCTAGGATAATGCAAGGTCACGTGGCCGTAATAGGCCAATAGGACTGAGGATTTTTAGTAAGTTTGAATGAACAGGTATTCAACAAACGAGTGTATGCAGTACATTATGTGCGAGACAATGGCCCGTGACAGGAAAAGTAAGTTTATGACATATTTTGTTATTACTGAAGATAATATCTTAACCACAAATAACGGGCCAGGCGTTACCATATAAAACTTAAAATTCTTTCAACAAAGTATTTTGAAGTTAAGTAAGTTTGAAGTGTAGTTACTCAAAACATTAACGTCTAGTTTGTTTTTCCCCATTAGAATAAGTATTACAAATGTTTGTTTGCATGGGCTAGGAAAACACCACTAGCTAGTAATATATAACAATTGAACACAAACAAAGGCATCATTTCACTCCTTAACGGCATTAAAAACACAAGGAATACTGATAATCTTAAAGAAGATCATTATATTATTGACAAGTATACTGGAAAGTGATGAGCCCATGGATGAAAAGAGAGGTCCATAGATGAAGGAAGAGGTCTTTTCTTCCTACCTGCAATGTTGCACATTAATGCCGCAAGCGTCTTATTGTTGTATCAAGTTAGCTTCTCTTTCTCGGAGACAATCTTCATTGTAAGGCACCCGCTCGATGGCAATCAATTCAAAAGTTTTGTGTTTGCAGAAGCGTCTTCCGAAAGGTGTTTTCATACAAATTTCATGTCTATGAATATAGTGCCCCTTTTTAACTCATTTTGGGTACTCCTAACATATTGTTTCATACAGGATGGATGTAGACAATTCACGAGGTATTTAACTTTAGAAGAAGTACAGGTCAATATCGCCTTGATCTTATAATTGTATATTCGAGGTGCACGGACACTATTAAAATGATCGGTTTCAAGTCGCAAGTAACACAACTGCGTCCACCTTGGTCTGCTTTGAAACATCCTGGGGGCCATATTGCTGACCTTTACAGAGTATGTGGTAAGACCTGGAGGAATAATGTTTGTCTTTGATAATAATATGTAAAAAGTGTTACTGGTATCACATAGAATGACTTTTCTGTCAACGATCAAATGTATATAACTCCATGCATGGATTGCTCTCTTGTTTTATTTGCAGCTACAGAATCTGAGACACCTTCAGTGAGTAAAATGTTAGGTATTAAAGCAAGTGAGCAACCATCTGATAGGCTGGTCATATTATTGGAAAAGGTTCCTATATGTTATTTATTTTTATGCACTGCTGAATTTCATATTTTCAAAAGGAACAAGTTTTTTTTCCAAAATATTAGGGAAGCTGGAGACATAAAGATACCATACCATAGTCACATTATGTTGACGGAAATTGCAGAGGTGAAAATAAGTTACATGTTAATCATTCTGCAACATATGATAGGCCTACTCTTAATCCATTAAATATGAACCAGTGCAAGAAACACCAGCCCTTTCTATATTAGTGCATTTCGCTTTGTTTGCTTCTTGCTTGCAGGACAGCAAGCAAGACACAAACAATACTTAATCCGCTTTAACGATAGTGTTAAGGCTTAATTATAATCAGGGTCGGAGAAACCTTTTTGATATTGGACCCCAGGGTACCATGAAAGTGTGGACCGTTTCTCCAAGAGCTCATGGAGTCGAGTAACTCGAAGGAGGGGGCGGGGAAGCTCTCAAAATTGTCGACTCAAGAATGAAACACTTCAAATCAAATATTGACTATCTTCCGAATATCTATACTAACCTTTAATGCACACTAAAGGGAATACAAAAATCACTGTTAGACCATTTCGTACTTAAGTAGTTACTAAAAGAAGTACTCTTTAATGCCACAAAGGAAAAGGTCTTTTGGGTGGGAGGAAGAAGGATGTTTAGGTCGCATAGGGCTTTGAAAGTTAATGCCACTCAAGATGTCCTACAGGTAGTAAAGTGAGAGAGCCGAAGTTGACCCACCGAAAATTACTTTACTGTAAATATTTAACCGTTTTACTGCATTGTACAAGGCTTAAGTTAAATCTATCATGTCACAACCATCTTTAATTATCACCTCTGCCGGTGTGCCATGTCTAAAGACAGCAAGAAAACTACTAAAGGTGGAGGGATGAATTTCTGCTGTTACCACTGTTCTAAAAATTTTTGCTGCCAGTGATGGAAATATGAGGGTCCTCTCCAAGAAAGTTTTTGAAATCAAACACTGTTAGACATGATTTTCTGACACCTAGCAGTATAGATAACTCATAAACTGCATCTGACGAGGGAATGTTAGACCAGTACTCGACTTACTGGTTTCATTTTCATTTTCTTGTATGGGGGAACCTTTTTGTGAGCTCAGCTAGAAGAAACGGTTTAAATTTAAATTTAACATTTCATTTTCTTCAAACCACTCCCTGCCGTCGTCTTAGCGCTCACCTCTCCCCTCCCCACGATTTGCAAAAACAGTCCCCACTGGTTTAGTAAAGATTGACAAAAATAAATACAGCAAGCTAGAAACATGTTACACAAAGGTACCGTGCACTTAACACTCTTTCCTTTCGTGGAAGATCGACAGCCGCTAATATCATACTACAAAGCACACTGAAAGTGATGCACTTCACTACACTGTTTGTTTTTTTATTAATTTTTCTTTCTTTTTTGACCAACTGGAAAAAATTTCGAGACTCTCCCTAGGTCAACCCCTCGGAGGGACACATTTGCTCAACGTCATTTTTCCAAAAGGAAGGATGCTGCAAGGACGACGATGGGACGAGGAAATCAAATGTGGTGGCTGAGGTGAGTGACATGGGGATGGGGCATGATACCAAAGCTGTTACAAAGCAGGTTAATATAACTTTCTTTTTAATACCTAGGCCAATTGCGAACAATGAAAATAGTTGAATGTCTTAATTCAAGTACTTATTTATTCTCTGCAAATCAGGCTTGGAGTGTTGCATAGTGAGCGAAAGATAAAAAAATTAATTTTGTGACAAATGGTAGAGCATAGCAGATTTCATAACGTCAGTCGTGTGACAAGCTTTGTTCTTGACAACTTGTTCCACTTATAATTACCATCGTTACGGTTTGCACATCCCATACTATGGCTCAGCTGTTCCCAATCAATTGTTAAGCTGAATATTTAATCTAATTTGATGGCACTAATATGAACTGCTGATTGCTGTGCACTAGGTAGTGCTGATTTGTCAGGTTTACTTGCCTCAACTTAATAAATGATATTGACGCAATTTTTTAAAAGGTTCAAATTATGTAATAACTCTTTAGTGTTTTGAAGTTGTGTAAGTGCTTTCACTTTTACCACCATCCGTTAAAGTCAGTGCCTCGTTTTTGTTTGTTTAGTTTTTTAACAGTCTAAATATATCAAGATTATTGTGTCACTCAACAGACGAGCATAAGGTAGATAGCGGTGCCGGGAAACGAATCCTTTTCCTCTTTCCCACTTGCTGTGAGAAATAAACGTGCCCATTAGATTTGGAAAAAGCTGAATAAGAACCATTATTCTACATATTAAGTATGTGGAAAGAGTTATAACATTTTAGCACTACGATTGCATGTAAACTTAACAACAAGCACCAGTTTCTAATGATACTGAATTTTTGGCACTCTAAGCGAGCAATTTTACATACCAACTGTCCCCTCTGTTAAAAAATTGTTTAATAAAATTCATTTGTGCTCCAAGGTTGTTGAAGAGTCTACACATTAAATTATTTACATAACTGGGAAGCACGTTAACATAAAACTTTCAGGTAAAAGTACGTTTGTCACAAAAGGTCTTCTTATTTTTCATCGGCGATCTAAAAAATAATATTATCGTCCTAATCTAGGCTAATTTAACACAAAACGAAGTGCTTATTGCAAAGACCATTAAAAAGATTGTTTCAAAGGTCTGTTGAAAGTACTTTCGTGGAGAATTTTGAACAGTTGCAAGGTACACCATATTTGTTAACTACGAATGATTGGAATGAATTGTTGTGACACATTTTATGTAAATAAAGCTAAACGAAGAGAAGCTTTTCTTTAAATTTACAATCTATATTCTCTAACATCTCTTGACCTTCTTGGAAGATGTTCCTATAAACACCAACCATGGAGGTGTCACCCTGCACAAGTTGTATGTTAATTACCTTTTGGCTAGTTTCTAGGACGAATGTATTATGTACGTCATCAAATAAATCAACCAGAGTTTGTATCGCCATGGCAGGGAGTTGTCAGGATGGAGATGCAACTTTCTATAAACTCTTTGAAGCAATGTTCGTTTCCGACGGTAATCTTGCTTTTCCTTTCAAATTTCTCATTTCAATGCCTAGAATACCTTAGATCAGTGATGCATTGTAAAAATGACAATAAGAAGACACACCCCTCAAGTTGCCCTCGTTAACTTTTCGTTACCAGCCGTCATGAAAAAATATGATTTTTTTACCCTTCGTCGTTACTGCCTTCCTAACAACTCCCTGATTTGAAGAATTGACATGGATACTTAGCAAGCAATAACAAATCGTGAAGTTATGCTGTACACTAGTATTGCAGCCACCCCTTACTTTAAGTGAAGCTTAGGAAAAAGCGATTTCTGAACCGAAATTGGAAAAGGGAAGAGGATTAGTTAGTTAGTTAGTTAAACATAAGCGTATGAAGCAATATGAAAGTGGGGGGGGGGGCGGAACAATTTTTGGACTGTGCACCTCGCCCTATCCTCTTGACCAAAACATCCATTTCTGATGTCAAATTTTTCGCCTTTTTCTACCTGTAAGAGCAATTTATAAAAAAAAAAAATAAAATGAACAAAAATAAAAGGAACATTTATATGCCACAACTCATGTTAAAAAATGAAATGGCACACTAAATAAAATAGAAATCTTTGTTTTTTGCCAACCATTGTACACCCAACAAATGCAGTACAACTGTGCCCTCTGGAAAGGAATATTGATAACATCTGGACGCTATTATACTTGTATATTACAGGCGGTAGGCCTATATACATATATTCTAGCATGCCATCCAAAGTGGGGGGGGGGAAGAGGGTCTCCGCCCCCACCATCGAGAGTGGGGCCGTCGCCCCTCTGCCCCCTTTTCCTACGCCTATGTTAAAGAAATAATCAAGAGCTGGTTCAGATTGCAGTTTCCAAATATTTTCGCAGATCATAAGGGTTTTAACAATTATAAAGTGAAAAATGCAGGTTGTGGTTTGACTTTAATTTTTTGGGTCATTGTATGGCAATGTTTCTAATTAGTCTCATTACTCATGTATCCCTTCCTAAAGTTTTGTAGTTTTTGTGGACAGGGAATGTGCAGAATCTCTCTTGGTTTGACCATTTACCATCAACATGTGAGTAAATCTCGACAGGTGTGAAAAAATGATGAATTTTGTGATCAACCAAATAGACCTGTTTAAATCGTCACGGAAGATCAGTACTCACAGCAGGGAGTTCCTTTTCCTGTTCACATAGTCCACAGTTTGCCAGCGGCGTAGCTGGGCCCTCGGGGGCCCATAGACAAGAGACAGCGAGGGGCCCCAACCAATGGTATCATAAACCGATTTTCAAAAGACCCCTCCAATCTCCATGGGGAGATTTGGGGTAAGTGTGAGACCTTGCACAAACCAGATCCGGGCTCAATCCCGTATCCCATGTTTGCCTGGTTCCTTAAAAGCAGTTCTGCAATTGGTAATAGCTTTGTGGATCCTTTTGGGTATGTACTGGGTTGTGAGACGGTAGGAAGAGTAACGATTTTTTGAAAAATTTTTGGTTGGGGGCCCCTGGACATTTTCCACCCAGTCCGCCCAATTGTTACGCCAGTGCATTTTGCATGAAGAAAACATATAGTACCAGAAAAACTTATGGTTCCGCACTAATCAAACTATCAATCTGCAACATTTCAGTAGATTAAGATTTAAGAGTAGGCGGTGGGTTGGATCTAAAATTGATTAGTGGGATTCCCCTAAATTCGAACAATAGCGATTGTATTCATGTACATTCAGGCGATGATCTGTTTTCTTAAGTTGAAGGCAACTCAGGCGCAAAATCTAGATTTTAGGTTTCACTGAACCAGTGATTTGCAACTTTGCACTCCTCACTCGCTAAGGCGCGAAGTCAAGAAGTCTAGCTGAGGTCCATAATGTGACCCAGGGCAAACGCCCGTGTGCGGAACTAGGGGACAAACGCATGGAATTCAGGACAGTGTCTGTCATTACCGTGGAGCATAGAACTATCTTACTTGGGCTTTGGGTGCGCACGAAAGCAAACCACAAAAAGTCAGCTCGATACCTTTTTAATAGGATAATCTAGAAAGACGGGAGCTCTATTTGATGATGGAAAAGTAAGTGGCATATGAAAAGAAAGTAAATGTTAGGTTTCTTATTTGTTTCTTGCTTCTTGTCATTTACGTAAGGCGCCACTATAAGATGTTACGTAACGTACAAAGGACACGTTTGACCTCCGACACTACAAAAAAAAGGCAAGTCGTCAGACCAGCTGAGCGACAGGGGACCATGTCTCCCGTTGGGGAATTTTTCAATTTCGTCAGGGAACCGTGATGGGTACGGAAAAATATGAAGTTCCTGAAGAGGGCCAGCTGCTTCGACGGTATTCTTCATTTCGCTCTAAAAAAAGTAAATCCCTTAATAGAAACCTCCAAATTTTCTAAATTTTACTCTTGACATCCATTCGGCGACCCGTCGCCCTTGTCAGGGGTTCGGATTGCGGCCCACCTGTCGGGCAAAATCTTGCCGCAGGTCTTGTGAGTTGAATAATTCTTTTTACCCTACACACCAAATATGTCATAGTATCAAAGTGATCATATATAGCAGGTGTTGCACCGAAGGGGGTCAGTTGACAGTGTGACAACAGCCTTCTTCCATCAGGGAGGTCAAACACCCCATCGGACAGGTCTAGGGAGAGATGGGGAATGGAAACTTGTCTGAGACAAAAGTACATTTTCTACATTTACATTCCTTGCCAAAGGAATAATAGAATATATCAAATCACGCTTGCTCATATACATGTGTATGTCTGCTTTAAACGCGTAGCTAGTAAAAGCGATATATGAAGTATGGACACTTTTTAACTACGGAGAAAGAACGCAATCATTTTTTTGTGGAGGTCAAGGGTGATCTGAGGTCAGCAGATGTGAAACTACGAAAAACCTGCGGACAGTTTGTAAAAACAATTATGTTAAGTAGAGTAATAGTGAGGGGTCTCGTACTTGGCATGTTGATGTCCCAAATTGAGTACAAGAGCTGTTGGTTATAAGAGTTACCATTGGCCAAAACTTGAAAACACTATCTCAAAGAGGGTAATCTTGATGGACCTCATGGTTACCATGTGCACGCTTCAGACTGAGCTCAAGAAGCCTCTTGCTTTTCGTGGAGGTCAAAAGTAAATTGAGGTCACTTGAGGTAAAACTATTTCAATATTGTGGCATTAAATATCTCATGTGCTTAAAGGTCAGGCGCAGTCCCCCCAAACTGAAACTCTCTCGTAGTCGTCAGAGTTTTGTAATTGAACGAACATCTTTTTGACGTCACATATGATTGACAGCTCGAACTGCTTCCATTCAAACCAAAGACCATTTCGATTGGTGGATATTGATCACATGACATTGTTTACACCGTTCAACACCACAGTGTGTATGATATGCCCAACCAACACAGTACCTGTTTGTCTTTTTCATATGGTAAGGCACACATTGTACTGTAGTGTTGAATATGATGCATGCACGTAACGT